>JAQIWG010006012.1:0-13804 GCA_034695025.1 Chamaedrilus cognettii | reverse complement strand
TGGCACTGCCTGCCTTAAAGCTGCATCAATGTCGAACGCCGTTGGGGGATTCAGAAGCACAGGCTTATGGCCCTTCAGTTCAGATATCTTCTCGGAAGAAGATTTCTTACCGTCGATGCTCACGGATGAGCCACAGCCCCCCTAATTTCAGACACAGGGCCTCCTGGTGGTACGGCGCCACCACTGCCCCCCCTCACCTCAGACACGGGTGTTTCGAATTCTGGTGGTACGGCGCCACCACTGCCTCCCCTCATCTCAGACACGGGGGCTTCTTCCGGTGATACGATGCCACCACTGCCCCCCCTCATCTCAGACACGGGGGCTTCTTCCGGTGGTACGATGCCACTACTGCTCCCCCTTATCTTAGACACAGGGGCTTCTTCCGGTGGTACGATGCCACCATTGCTCCCCCTCATCTCAGACACAGGGGCTTCTTCTGGTGGTACGGAGCCACCACAGCCCCTCCCCATCTCAGACACGGGAGCTTCTACTGATGGTATGGTTCCACCACAGCCTCCCCCCATCTCAGACACGGCGGCTTCTCCTGGTAGTATGGTTCCAACGCAGCCCCCCCCCTCATCTCAGACGCGGGGGCTTCTCCTGGTAGTATGGTTCCAACGCAGCCCCGCCTCATCTCAGACGCGGGGGCTTCTCCTGGTGGTACGAGGGCAACTTCAAGCATTATTAGTAATATCATCGCAGTCTTGTCACCGTTTCCTCATAGCAAGCAAGTCAGAGAAAGAAAGAGGCAAGCAGAGACGGCGGAGATTTTGACTAGCACCCCCTGCAAAAACAGATTGCTTGAAAAAGCCAAACGAACCAAGAGCAAAGAAAAACAGTAAGCAAAGGGAAGGAAAAGAAAAAAAGAATGAAAAAGAAGCTAACTTGTCGTGAAGACAAGCCACGTGGTAGACGTAAAATCGATTTCAACGAAAAGTATAACACTAAAAGAAATGTGGTGAAAAAGTGCACTGTTACAAAGAAAGATATAATACAGAAAGATGAGCCTAAGGAGAAAGCGGTCGCGTGTTCAATGTGTGAAGAACCGTTCGGACGTAACGCTAATGATGAAATCTGGATTCAATGTGCCAAATGTAAGGGGTGGTGCCACGAGGATTGCACCGATGGGGAAACAAGTCGTGGTTATGTTTGTGACTTTTGTCGTTAGGCTAAGCGACACTACTTAGTTGAGATGCTTGGATGTCATATGTCACGTCATGTATATTTTTGTCATGTCATGTATTTTCAAAAATAGATGTTTTAAAAAGTAAGGTTTTGCCGGAATTGAGATTATAATATTAGCTTAAACTGAAACAATTAGCTAGCATGCTTAATTGCTCGTGTAGTGCATTTCATACAGCAGATTTTCAAGTGCTTGGACAAACTAACCCATAGCCAATAGCTAGGTCTATACCACTTGAGCTCTCCGTTAGACTTGCCTACTTTGCTAGCCCTAACGGCCTACTGTTGAACATTGTAATCCACGTTATTTGTATTGACTCTCAGCTGTTGAGCAGATTGACTTCAATAATGCATCTTGTGCAAAAGCGGCGCTCTGTAGCATGATATGTTGCGTGTTGGTAAGACGCCCACCCCCCTGGGCGTCTTGAGTAATAGGTACCCAAGACGCCCGTATTCGGTACACCTACTATTTAATACATTTTGATCAAATAATGAATCCCTACATAAAATTGAAAGTGCGCCTATATAATAAAATCCCCTGCATATCTATACACGCTTAGCGTGTTGTTATTGTGTTCTCCACTTTTGTGCAAATGCATTTCTTGCTTAACATGGGCGTCTTAGACACCCTTCCCCTAAGTGGAGCAATCTGGTTCAAAAAGCGTGCAAATCGGACTGATAGTAAGAAGGTTATCGCGATTTATGCAAAACTGCTCGCGGTGGCCCCCCGGATACCCCCACAATGTTTACTATGCAATTTTTTCACTGGAAACATTTTTTGTTAACTGGAAAAATGTTTTAACCCTTATTCTAGACTTATAGGTCAGGAGGCAAGTCTCCGGGAATGCGTCAAAAATCCGTAAGAAAGAAAAAAAAATTAAGGTACCGGGCCGAAACAATACGGCCTTCGCCTATCGACGCACGCCGTAAAAATCAGGATAAATTACCGACTCGGTAATTGATTGTAAATTGCCGTAATCTATAATGGATAACAGACCTAAAATACCGATCCTAGATTACCATAAATTACGGTAATCTAAAAATCCTTTCGAACGCTAGACAGACGAGAAGTCGCTACCGATCTAGTAATAAAGCAAGAGCTCACAGATCTACCATCCGAGGAACAGAGAGCAAGTCTCTCAGCAACATATTTTCGCAGCATTGATACGCGGTCTAGATTTGATTCTAGTGATGACACAAACTACCGATCTCGTCAAAACAGAGCAAAAACACACAAGTCTCTCAGCGGAGTAAATTCCGCATCTTAGATAGACGCTAACTGTAGTCATTGTTACTCATAGTGCGTCCCTAAATACTAAACTGCAGAAGCAGAAATGCGAAGGCCTTTTACCCCAGCAAGTCGAGGAACAAAAAAAAAGCTTGCAGCTCAGAGCTCCCCAGTCGAGTCAAAAAGGCGACCAGAGAAGGGAAACAGTTCAGCGGTGGTCACAAATTACCACCGTCACCATAGAAAGTTACGCCCAGAGTTAATTTGAACCCTAATGAAATCGGCGTAGCATTACGCCACTTCCTGTCGTCTTACGCCTGTACCATTAAGGATTAGCCTAGGCTAAGCCCACAAGACCACTGATATTCCGACTTTGCTTCGGATGTGAACGCCTGAGTGAGGGGGGGGGGGTGATGACAATTTTTTTAAACCGTTCTTAACAGTCATTGTCGCTTTTTCAATCATTCAAACTATAACTACCAATAGACTTAGGCCTAACTATGCCAAATCCGCCAGAATCATCGACGTCACTCGACTATCTTACTCAAGCAACCGCTACGCCATCACATTCTAAAAAAAACGTAGGCATACGTCTAGGTAATTCATTTGTACGTGTAGCGTTACGCCAACCCGTTTCTAAATAAGCGTAGTGATTTTAAGAAACCCAGTTTTACGCGTATTTGTCTCCGAACGCTGTTTTGGTGGCCATTTATGTAGACCAATATAGTACATTGTTAACTTAAATCATGAATACTCCTATTCACACTTATCTCCTTAAACCTTGCTTTAGGCGCAATAATGAGATACATGTATGTGTGAATAGGAGTGTTCATAATTTATGTCAGCAATGTACTACATGCATGTAGATGGCCATCAAAACAGCGTTAGGAGACAAATAATTGTTTCGATGCACAGAATCAAGGAAACCAAACGAGCCATGAGCGGTTCTACGTTGCAGCTGAGAGGGAGTGTATATCCTCCCCCCCACCAGCATGTCAAGTTTTTTCAAAGCAAAAGTGCGGAAAGTCAATCGAATGTTAACAAAATTTGCCAAAGCAAGAAAATCACCTCCCCAGAGCTCCCAACACTACTTACCTCCTCTCCCCACCAGCAAGTCGACCGAATTTTCCGAAAGCGACGAGAGTTTTAGCCGCGAATAATGATTGTAACTATCTCCACCCCAGGCCTCCCCCCGTTGGTCGTGATTTCTGCAATTGGGGGATAACGTTTTCGTGACTACCGCCCATGGTCGTCACTTTTACACAGAAAAATTGGGATCACATCTAGCCGTATTCTCATAATGACCAAATTTTGCACATAACTGACCAAAATTGCATAATTGCTAAGCACTTTGCAAATTTAGTGTCATTCTGTCGAATAGTTCCAAAATCATGATGCATTGAAATTGACTTATCTGCGTCCTAGTGTTGACGATGTTTGCTTTGCTTGCGCATATTTGACTTTTGTACGGTACGAAGCGAAGTTTCTAAAAATTTACAATGTTTCTGAAGTCAGGCAATTCTACTATCATTATTCATGAATTATGTTTCATGTACGCAGATATAGTCAGAATTACTACTTAGCACTTAACCAAAGTCTTTGTATTATGAATTTATGACAGGCACCAGCAGGCCAACGTGCAGCAACACTGTAATTATTCGCGCACACAAACGGCTGAGAAGCCAATTTCAGAAGCTCATAACTTTGGAAATGATTAACAAAATATCATGAAACTTGGCAAAAATATTGAAAATCGATGGCTATTTTGTCTGTACAAATTTAAGTCATTGTTGAATGTAAATTTTTCAAGTTACACATGCAAAATCTCAAGGGAGTGGTCAATTTGGGCCATCCCTTAAATATATGTGCATATTGCATAATACTAAGCTGTTTCCTACAAATGCAGATCTACAGCCTGCATTATTTGGCAGAGATCCGTCCCTCTGATTGGCCGAATGGCCCGTTGCTGTGGCCGGAGCACGAACACGTCAATGTTGATAGCTTCGCCTAGGAGATTTGGAGTGAAGAATTAAGGGCTCACTAGCCAATCTAGGGTATGCATAAATGTATATATGCCTATGAGCTACTATATGCCGATGATTTAGCGACAGCTGAGGAGTCGGAAAAGATGCTGATGGAGAGAGTAACGATATGGAAAGAAAAGTTTGGAAGCGAAGGGACTTCAGATAAACTTTAAGAAAACTAAGGTGATGAGGTATAAAGAAAATTCTGGACAAATCATGAGCTCAGGAAAATATCCTTGTGGAGTATGCAGAAAAGGAGTGGGTTTAAAGTTAATCAAATGTTGCAAGTGCAGGAAGTTGATTCACAAAAAGTGTAGTAAAATCGAAGATAAATTGAAGGAAGATCCACTTTTCCAGTGCTCGGTGTGTATCAAGGGTGTAGACAACAGTATTAAGACAGAGGAAGAGAAGTATGTGGTGCTTGAGGAGGGGTGTAGCATGGAGCGTGTGAGTAGTTTCTGTTACCTAGGAGAGGTTGCGGAGGGGGAGCAGAGGAGGCAGCAAGGGCTAAGGTGAGAAGTGCTTGGCAAACTATAACAAACTGGGACTTAACTTTACAGCAAGGGGTGTCTCATTGAAACTGAAATGGAAATTTCACAAAGTTTGTGTGCACTTTGGTATATAGAAGTGAGACATGGCCATCGAAGATGGAGGATCTTCATAGATTAGAGATGACAGAGAGAATGATGGTGAGTTGGATGTGTGGAGTGTCATTGAAGGACAAAGTGTGGAAGCAAAGATTTGAGAAAACGGATACGTGTCTTACGTATAACGGACATGGTGAAGAAAGGGAGACTGAAGTGGTTTAGACACGTGGAACGCGTGAATGAGGAAGACTGGGTATCCGCATGTCGATATATTAAGGTGGAAGGGATTGCTGAAAGAGGGGGGGGGGGGAAGAAAACATGGAAGGAGGCAGTAGAGAGCGGTATGAAGAAGCGAGGCATGAATGGGGAAATGGCAAAGAATCGAGAGTTGCGGGTTAGTCTTTTCTTGGGAAACGTCCAACCTGTGTCAACACGGAAAAGTGGACGTAAAACGTAAATGATGAAATGATGAATGATGAAACCGCAAACCAATTATACGCGTCGATTTTACGATCGCTGTAATATTTAGTAGCCTGCGCTTAACACAAGATATCTGATCCTCCATGCTGTAATACGCGCAATAAAGGAGTCAGCCCATAAATTTGTTCAATTTATTATTTGCTCTAGTAGGCTACGTACATTGAATACATTAACCAATGCCACGAGTCTATTTTACGAGTGTAAAACTGAGGCAACCGCTTTATTAAAATTAAACGAAAAATTAATGAAATTTACCAGGGAGGGACGGACCTCTGTCAAATGACTTTTGGCCCTCCGAATAAAACAGCCGCGCGGTTAGCCACGTGTTGAAGCAGTGTGCAGCAAAATTATGCGCAAAGCATAAAAAAGACGCCATCTTCGTGTTGCGCGATGATGTGTTTAAACATTATCCATATAAGGGTTAACAGCATCGCAGTCTTATCGACTTCATACTTGTGTTTCAAAAGTATTTCTCAGAGACCTGTTTGAATCATTGCTGAGTCCGATCACCCGAACCCTCCCAGTCTCGACGATTATAAATGAGTTTAATCTGAGTCCCTTCCTACTCAGATTAAACTCATCTATATTCGTCGATCCTTGGAGGGTTTGGGTGATGGGATCCAGCAATAATTAAAATAGAGGGTACACAATTTAATATTTGTTTGGCCCCCAATATTTTCGTGCAAACGTTATGGAATGCACAAATTATTTCACGCTCATTGATTTGTAAATAAGCCGTGTCAATGCATTTAGCATGTCCGCCAAAGACATGCATAACGAGAAAATTGAGTGAAAACCTAAATGAAATGAGAAATCTTACTTTTATAGTATCCTGTAGAAGCTTTCATAAAAATGGAATATTTTCACTCAGTGCACGAATTCTTTGCGGATCTCGATTTTATCTTGCATTAAGAATCTGGCTTGCAGTCATTGATCAATGACCAGACAACAAAGTTGACAGTCCTAGACAGCACAGTAGAATCCAATAACTATTTAAACTTTAAAGTCAATTCTGAAAAATATTCAAGCCAATTATTCTGATGAATATACCGAATAGACTTCAAATCGTTGTCTGGTTTTCATAGAAAAATACTAAGTAGCATTCAAGATTTCACCACCAGAACAAAAAGTCCTAGAGAAAGTCCCACCTACGACCAGGGTCGTCGGTTACACCGACAGAGCTTGGCTGCTGCCAGAGCTATGCCGATATTTCATACTTTTCACTTAAAATGTTGATAGATCTATTTCCTTAAGGATGCGAAAAATACCTCCAATGCTTTTCGTTCGCTTGTCTTGCAAAACAATTCCTTTTCGCATTCCTGCAGTGCCCCGATTGCCAAACAGCTATTAGGCCTATACTCGATATTTTTTTTAAATTTTAAAACAGCCCAATATCTAAAGTCTAGGGACATACTCCATCTCAAAATATTATCTCAAAATAATGCAAAATCTGAAACATTTCTAATCTTCAATCAAAATATAGCATGTAAAACAAACCCGCACCTAACCCGCTACGAGTCCGTTATAATCTTATTTCCATTCACCCCCTTGCGGTTCCTAGAAACACCAAGACGGCCTTATTTTCTAAAATAAAGATTTAATTAAAATAAAAGCCAGTGAAACAGTCAACACGTATGATACAGGTACGTAGCACAGAAATAGAAGCCTAGAAAACCCATGCATAAACTTTGCCATTCTGTAGAAAGAAGGACCTTTTAGGCAAAAACCGAAGTTGATTTGAATTATGGGTAATCACTTTCAATTATTGCGATTGGATGTGTGTTGTTCGTGACCCTGTCAATCAAGTTGAGGACGGTTGTAATTGGTTTGTCCCGCGTGGAAGAGCCCCGCCCCCGCTCTCTCCATACGTGCCTCAAAATAGAGCATATAGTCACTCCCCTTGGTACGTAGTCGTTCGGGCGACTTGCCACGACCAAGGCCCGTCACTATCGAAAGTATAATAAAGGACGTATGGGAATAAAGGGAGATGGGCTGGGCCCGCGGGTCAAACCAATTACCAACCGTCAACAATTGACTGACAGGGTTACGATCCTTTCACATCCAATCACAATAATTAATAAATATTACCCATAATACAAATCAACTTCCGTTTTTAGCAAAAAATGCTTCTTTCTCCGACATTGTGCCGCTAATGCATGCGCGTTCTAGGCTTGTAGTTCTGTGGTCACGACTCGAGTCAAAAACCAGACTCAATCATACGGCCCCAGGTATCGGGCAAATTTCTAGGGTATAGCCTTTGACCCACCAATCACAATCGGTTTATCCGCCGAAAACAAATTAAAATATACCGGTAAGCGAATATTCGAAAGTTCGCAGCATTATCTCAATGCGTCCTTGCAAAATATGACGTCACACACCATATAGTTCTACGACGTTAGACCTTAGAAATAACCTTAGATATAGGAGTACAAAAACGCGGATCAGGGCGTCACAGCATGATGGTTCTTATAGTTTAATACTTTTTTGAAATGTTTTATAAGCCTACGCAACAAATGTTAACAATAATAATAAATTTTCAGGGACGTGGAGAGGAAACAGGAATTTAGTTTTTGGTATATTTGACCAAGAAATTTTTCTCATGATTTCGAAATTTGGGAATTTTTCAGGAGATATTCCGAACGCACGGAAACTGGTTCCCGTCGTAAAGAAATCCCCCCCCACGTGAACGACAGTCTCCCCCCTGCAAAGGTCAAAGGATCGTGTTACTTTTCTCAATTATTGCTATAGGCCTACATTTTAACTATTTTAGTGACGCCTGAGATGCACGAAAGGTTTCATTTTGCTCACGCAGCTGTGTAGCTGTCACTGATGTACATGCACAGCGCAAGTCGCGGCGATAGGCTCTTAGGCGCGCGGTAGCCGGGCAGCCGGCCAGCGGGCCGCCAGACATTAGCGCGAGGTCCGGCGAGCGGCTCTCGGGCAGACCCGCGCCGCCCGCACGCCTATGGTGCGGGGACATCGCGCGGCTCGGTCTGGCCGGCGCGCCGTTACAGCGCAGACCAACGGGCGCTGACACGGTCCTTGTTTAAGATAAGTCATTACGGGACGCGAGTAAGAGAAATCAGATGTGATGGGTTTGATCTTATATCAGCTGCCGCTGAGCGATCCGGCAATCAGTTTACGATCCCTGTGGGAGATTCGCGGAACGTGGCAGGTCGAGCTGCAGTTATAGCCTATCATCATCGTGGCCTATATACGACTGAACCTTGTAGGATAAAGAGAGAGTTAGGCCCTATATATGGCTGTGTATTTGAGCCAAATGCTTTTTTCTATTATCGGGCCATTCAGTGCCACGCCGAACGTGGTAGCCATGTGATAGCAACTTACTGACTATAATAGAGTCAATAAACTAATCAAATATATGTTCAAAAATTTACTTCCTATCAAAACAAACTTAAGCGACAGATAGCAGATATTATGAGCAATACAACCTTAAAAGTCAAAACGTGCATTATAAATGCAAGTTATTATATTATAGGCATAACATCATGGGTCTACTTCGCTTGACCATTTCTCGAATCTCGCGTCTAGACCCCTTCTCGAGTCTAGACGCCTCCTCGAGTCTAGACCCCTTTTCGAGTCTAGACCCCTTCTCGAGTCTAGACCCCATCTCGAATAGTATTTAGTAGTCTACATGCGTATGCTGTGGGCGCCGAACTTTGATGGTATCGCCTTTCGCAATAGCAGTAGGCTTACCAGTAACTCGATTTTGCAACTTTTGCTTCATTTCCCTCCGCACTCAATTTGTAGTCACAGCGCTGCATGCACATTGCTATAGTTCACTTGTGACGTGTGACAATGCGACAGGCAGCGGATAAGGAATTAGACGGAGGGGACCCAATAACAAATATAGGCCTGGCCTAGGCCTAGATAATTTTAATGCAAAATTTGAAGTTTCTCTACCATTGCGTAAGCAACAACTTTCGTTTTTAAGTTATGACAAAGCAAAATTTTTGCAATTTTCTGTCTTATCTTGTTGTCAAGACCTTTACAAAACTCGAGCCCGCGACCGAGACCTTGACATTCAGTCTCGGATCTTGAGATGTCGACAAAGTAGGCCTATGCCCTGTCTTTAGGCATGTCATTGATTGAAGCAGGCCTACATGTAGGCCTACTGGAAGTTTCGATGCATGTATCACGCTGAATGAATAAGAACACGCTTCGCAAATAAACTCGTCTTCCAGATTATCCATTTCTGTTTCAAACACGCTTAGCAGCTGTATTTATGATTTCAAATAAAAATAATTGTTGCTTTTGGCTGCTGCTTCTTTCGATATACATGGCAGAGTATCGCATATTTATTGAATACAAGAGGCTGTAAAGTTCGGGGATCCTTTTTATTTAAAATAATTGGGAAAAGAAGAAAAAGAGGAAAAGAGTGAGGTGTCCGGAAGGGCTGGAAAAGGGGGTCACGTGAGAGCAACGAGGCGGATCGGTGGCGATTTTGTTTTCTTTATAAAAATCTCTAAATTTTCATCAAAATACTCCCCTCAAAGGCGTTTTACCCTTTTACTAGTAACGTCGTGTGTTTAGAGTATCATTTTCTGATTCGATAGGTGTATGTTTGAGGTAGTTTTATAGCGTGTTAATACACTTTTGAGCTGGATTAAGTTGAAGGTGCTCATCGATTGATTGTGTAAGTTCTTTTTTCTAACATGTGCTGTCATCATTATAGCTGATTATGGTAATCTAAAATTGTCACGTTTTCAATTTATACACGTTTGATAACTAACTATCTGTAGTCTGAAAGCGTGTATTTGCATCATTAAATCGCTTAAATTACTTAAATTGAGAGCCTAGCCGTTGGAACTTTTGTAATGAGTTAGCGGTACATGGTGTCATAGTATTATGTAATCCTCTGACTTTTTACTCATCATTTTACTGCTTTAATTTCCGTATTTGTTGTCGGTTAGTTTAATTAAATTTGCATTATTTTAAAATCAAATGGACTCATTAATACTCATAAAATTTACTTTATGTGAACCAAAGAGTAGGCTTATAAAATGACCATCTGAGGGTTTTAATAAGGGTTGTGTCCCTTGTTTTAAATTGGGCTTAAAACACCTTATAATAGGTCTACATTCAATTCTTTGTTTTGCTAGCATTGTTGTCCAAACATACGAAGTAATGACCCTCATAGAGGCCTACCTTCTTTAGCTACCTACATGTTATAGGCCTGCGTTTCGATTTTAGGTTCTCGACGGATTGTCTGTAATATTTTAACTTAAAGTTTATTGACAAATTCAAGTTTGCACAGTTAGTTCTTGCTCATTTTAATGTTACGATTTATATAACTACATAATGCATGAAGTTATTGTCAAGCTGAATTTCTACTTGTACAGCGCATTTATTTTATTTATATTTGTTTCATTAACATGGATTTATATTCTGTTCTTATGGCGAATGAAAGATTCATAAGGATAACGATTAACATCACAAACAGCGGTGTAGCGTGTTCTAGTCTAACAAATCGTAAGTAACGCAGTTGATAAAAGAAGAGACGTTATATTACTTACTGTCTTAGTCTGATCTACGCCACCAAAGATAGAATAGATACCTGTACTGATTAGAACAACATAGCGATCGGTGCCACCGCAGACGGAGTTAGAGGCGACTAAGCTAAGAGTGTCGGCTAACAGATTGGTTATAGTTCCCTTCTGGTGATAAAAGTCAAGTGATCGTCGTTTAATCATTCAGTCTTATCCAGCTAGGTGGCAGGGAAGGCGCTACGGTGTGGGGGAGGGGGTAAACGGGATATAGTCCCTCCAAATCAGAAAGTTGCCCCCCTCACTTCTTTTAGGTGATTTCTGTTTTAAGTCCCTGTTGGTATGATTTTTAAAACCTGTAGCAAGGGTTAGTGGGGGTGTTGCAGACCACTTCCAGAGACTGGGGGAAGGATATAGTGGAAGGGAAGTATGAGTGGATTCTAAAAGAGCGGCGTGTCATACAGTCGCATATTAGGTTTGTAATTAATGGCGAGAATTGCACCGTGTATTTATGGGTAGGCTGTGGGAATGTGAAATATGACATGAAAATTAAATAGTCTAGTCCAATACGGAAAGCGTATAGTTTTGACGTTATAGTGGAAGTGTATTTAAAAGTGTGCAGTTTAATAATGCATCCATGTAGCCTATAATCGTAGATGACATCTATATAGGAAAGTCAACTACATAACGTATTGGACGCATTACACTTTTCGAAACAAGCCTAATGTTTGGATTGCTACACGTGAAGAGCAATCTTTCTAATTTTGTATACATGTAGGCTACGTCTATATTCTATAGGCTACCTAGGTTCTGATAAAGAAAACGATTGATCAACGTGTCTAGATGATATGATGTTTACCATCGTGGAGCGTCTTTCGGCATTAAGCAATCTAGCCGCGAGGCCACCAGCTCTATTTGTGTGTCCATAGAACTGCATTTTGCGCCTCTGCACCGTAGTCTGCAGAAGTGGTTCGTGTTGGCCAATGATCTCGGTGATTTTTTCTCTGACGCAGACGTTTGTGCGGTGAGCAGTACATGGGACTTTAAGGGTTCTTCTGAAACATCTGAATTCGAACGCATGTATTCATCTCTCTGTATCCGCTGAGAGGGTCCACGATTCGCATCCGTATAGCGCTGTGGCTACTACTACTGCTCTCAGAAGTCTTATCAGAAGTCTTCTCTCAGATGTCATTATTCTTATCCAGAACCAGATGAGGACTATAGGCAGAGTCATGATGGGGACGCCACGAATGTCGTGATCGTCATGGGAACGCGACCCACCGTTCACATAGGCGTGGCTACGCCTCTTACACTAAACTCGCCTTCAACTCTCCCTAAAATAGGCCTGCCCAAAACTTACCAATTGAGTCAAGCTAAGAGATATTGTGAAAGAACACCAGTCAGCAAAAGATCTCGACTCTTACCCTAACCCTAACCCTTACTTTTGTATAAAAAGTAGTATGAATTGGCGCTCATTTGATCAGCACTGTATAAAAATTACCTTAAAAATCTTTGTCATCACCCCTCCTCCTCCCCCGTAGGCTAGTGAACTATGCAGCTAAAAGATGGGCCTCGAAAATCAACATATCCGGTAGGCCTGCCTCCTAGTAGTATACCCTGTAACACAGGGCCCTAGTAGTATTAATAGAGCGGTTGTAAAGCCAATTCGATGTGCGGACCCCACACATCATACTTCTTTATTATTGATCCGTCACATCTCGGACCCCTTTAGCATTAAGACGCCGTTCAATGGTTCAGCTGATAACAACACTTGGTGGATATCGATTTTGAGCGTTAGGCTACCTGTATAGATTCACTTTAGATTTCCTAAAATCGCTCGAATTATTATGGACGTATCTGCAAGCAACAAATCAGTGCTGTATGCCATGTGTTATCAGTTAACGTGAACTCGAACAAGTCCACAAACACATCGGGAGCGTACGCACGATGGTCTGGATCAGCATCCTCGCCCCTGCTGGTCCCTGGCCCTTGAACTGACCTAGCGCGCCCCGCCTGGCCCTGAAAGAAGCCCCAACTGGCGCCCCCATGGCCCTGGTACAAACCCCTATTGGAGCCCCCCTGGCCCTGTGACAAGCTCCTACTGGAGCCCCCTGGCCCTGGAAGAAGACCCCACCGGAACCCCTGCATCTGCAACCAATTATAACCCACGCTGTAAAACTTAATCTTAACTAAGATGCATGCAGTAGGAGAGTTCATTGATTGTAAGCTAGTCTATCATTGTAGACAATCGATTGCTTTGAAGGGAAGAGCACACTACATGACATTGTACACGTACGTAGACTATGTTCTATCATTGTCTTACTGACATTGAATAAAGTATATTGACTGACATTGAATACGGTATACTGACTGACATTGCATACGGTATACTGACTGACATTGAATACGGTATACTGACTGACATTGAATACGGTATAATGCAGTTGGGTATAGGCTTTAGCGGAGCTAAGCTTATGTTCTACTCCTTACTGTGATTATGCATAGCCCAATTATACGCAACTATGCTCTCAATCCAAATCTCTATGCAAGGGCCAATGAAAATCTTTGCTTTTTCGCTTCCTTCGCTTTCACTTTGTCGAAGTTTCGACAATTAATGTGCTGTGAGATTCCACGTTCTGAATTGATGACAGATTACTCGAATTTGATTTTGTTAATGTACCGGGAATTTTTAATTCAGCAGTTTTTTAAAAATTTCGTCTTAGGAATTAGATATACCGTGATGTCGAATACTTTCAACACCGAGCGTGCACTGCTGTATAGCAGGCAGCCGGCAGG
>JAQIWG010006011.1:0-13805 GCA_034695025.1 Chamaedrilus cognettii | reverse complement strand
GAATGCGAATCTAACTTGTCGATCGTTAACTCAACTCTAACTCAATCGTAACACCGTGGACTTGAAATGACCCGTTGAGTGCTAATAAATCATCATGAATCAGGCGACAAATTGTCAGTGGATCAGTGGATAAATAACATTAGTACTGTAATTACCATCTAATATCTTACACGCAATCAGATATTGCGTGATTCTGTAAATAAATTCAATTTAATAGCATGAGCTTAGATCTGAAATTAAGTTCTAAGCCTTTAACTCAGAAAAAATAAGTCTGAATGAAACGACCAACCCGAGTCAAGATATTTCGCGAGGGTGTTTTCAAGTGGAGGTACAGGAAGGGAGGGAAGCGTGTTCTCCAGTTGAAAAGTTCGCTCGCTCTCTTCTCCCACGAACATATAGGGGATGGGCATTCCATACAGCGGCGCCGCCATTCTGACGCCCCTCCTGCATGTAGGAAAAACAAACGCGATAGCATTAATAATGACTCTTCATCAGCATTCTGTCCAGGCAATATTTACCGAGAACCATTAACTTTGAAAGGGTTTATTAGGTCCATGGCTCAGATTATGCCTAGTCTACTAGTTAGGCCTACAGTAACTCTACGCCTTGGTGTAGGCCTACACTACTGCAGCGGGCGTAAAGCTTCTCTGAGCGGTGCACCAGCTTGCATTCTTCAGGCAAATTGCAACAAAATATATATTAATTCACGAAACGTAATCCTTCAATAAATAATCTGACGTTAAATTGCACAGAAGAATAAAAACCTCAAAGTTTTGTTGCTCTGTATTTTAAATGATTTGAGAACTTTAATATGAAAATAACTTCGACTGAAGACCGCGATAAAACGGACATCAATGACAAAGCGAGCTAATAAAATACATCAATACACTTTGTGTTATGTTTTATTGAGTTGCTAATTGGAGAGGTCCGCTACAAATTCAAAATTTTAGTGCTCGTCACCATAATTATCATTAGTGGGATCAAAGTGTAAACATACCTATGTAGGCCTACGAAATTAGGTCACCAGGTTAAAAGATAGAACAAAGTAGAAAAATATATGATGATTTTAAAAGGTATTAAATTACTCAACGCCTTTGTTCATATTAGGCTTATAGGCTACATCGACCGATTTTATGGCCTATTGTAACTACAGTGTTGAAAACTTTTTTTTTTACTTGTTTAAGCGCGCATTGACAGAATGCCCCACATTTTCATACAAATTTACAAGTACTGTCGGTGTTGTCGTCGTTGTTGAAGAAGGGGCTAGCGACCCCCTCTCCTCGACCGCCATCACCATTCAATGTATTTGCAAAGTTAACCCTGTGCAGCGTGCCGTGACTATAGGTTGCTGCAGTCAAGCCGCAGTAGGCTTACAGCCTGTGATAGTGACATGTGGAGGCCAAGAACGCGCATCGCGCGAACCGTGTTCCACGCTTCATTGTCATTGTACCAACTTAGGCTTAGCTGCAGCCTAGTAGCACTAGTCTATGCTCAATGCGCGGTCCTGTTAACTTCCATTATAGCCTGCACATTCACATCGTACTTACAACTGGGTCTTTTATACAAGATTTAGATCGATTACTTCGCCTCGAAGAACGGAGCGCCGTAGCACAGTGTCATGATGTACATGTAGGTTAATAATACCCGTGCTACGTTATGCCTATAGGCCTAAGGTTTCGCGATGTAGAGCCTTAGAGTGTAATTACATAACGTCCATTGGCTTGCGTACGTCGTAATCATTAGACCCCCATGCCTGTAATTATAAAGCTCGAACCTACCGTGCCTGCGTGTAACGATAAGTAACCGCGCATGTGGCGATGTTGCTGAACTGAAGGCTCCTAACGTTGCCTGTCAAAATTATAGCGGAGGCCAAACTGACATTGTAAGATCTACTCATGCGATGCGGCCCAGGCTAAGTTAGATCTATTGCGACTTGTCCGAGGCTATACTTATCATGGATCACGGATAATTATTCGACTGATATATTATTCCAATTTTAGCATCACGCTCAAGCGGACGTCTGTAGCACTAAAGCGACAAGGCCCATGACAGCTGGATCATTGTATGCATGCAGCCAATAGCACTAGGCCTACTTTCGCTAAAATGTCTGCCGACGATGCCGACATCGCGTTCGACGCATCATACAACGCGCCCATCAATGACGTCATCAACGCGACGTCATCAAATCTCACCAATCACGTCACGAACACGTTCTGGCTGTACAACGGCTGCCAGGCCTTCGAGTTCTTCCTCAGCACTGTGGTGATAGGGTTCCTGTGCCTGGTCGGCATAGCGGGCAACATCATGTCCGTGTTTGTGCTCAACATGGACAAGCAGCACAGGGTGGCGGCCTACCTGCTGCAAGTCCTCGCCGTGTCAGACTCGTCTGTGCTCGTACTGTCTGCAGTAGTGCTCTCCGGGATTGTCGGACCGGCGCAGATACCGTCTGTCCTCAGGCATCTCAAGTAGGCCTGCTTACTGTAAAGAGTGCTTTCAGCTACTGCGATAATTGCCTGGAACATTTTCGGTTTAAACTGATAAATCAGTCGACCTGATTAATGTTTAAAGCAGTCGCTTCTCAAAATGTTCTTTCAACGCCCTGAATATTTTGCTTTTTATCTGTTATTTGTTTCAAAAGGTGCTAGAACATGTCAGTGTAAATTGTTTTGTGTTCGACTATCTGTCCCGTAGCCGGGCGGACGGAGATTTTCCTTCATGTTTATGAAGCAATATAGATGATGAAAAAAGAGTACTGTAACTAACAACTCGCCAGCATTGTAAGCAACAATTTACAACTGATGAACAATGATGCTGCGTTGTTGCAGACGCATCATCCCTTATCTGAAGGTTTACGTCAACCCGCTCGGCTATGTCATGCACAGCATCGCCATCTGGATCGTCGTCCTGCTCGCCGTCAACCGCTACATTGCCGTCTGCAAGCCGTTCCACGCGCAAAAGTGGCTAACCATGTGGAAAACAACCTTCCAGGCAAGCCAGCCGCTTCGATAAATTATTGAACAATATTATTCGACTGTCAATTTGCAACGGCCACCTAATTTGAAACAGGCATGCGTAGCATTGCGCGAGAAAATTGATCATCTGGGCGTAGGTCTACGCGGTTTTTAAAGTCTGAGCAATTGCACAACGCCTGTAATAATTTTTATTTTATTTTTAGTAGTTTAGGGGCTGTGTGTAGAACGCAAGGGCTATATACAGTTCGGTTCTGTGCAAGAGAGCCGGCACAGAACCGCTCCCTCTTCTGTAGTCGCCTCTCACGACTCGCTCGGCGAGCGCTGGGTTGCATGCCAATTCTTTGTTCCCCGGCCTGCAGGGGTAGCCTGTTTTAGAAGGAGCGGGCGTGACTCTACGCGCGTTTCATTCGACCTCTAAGCTTCAATCTGACTATAGATCTACTTGTGTATGTTGACGACAGGTTGCCATCGTGATCGTTCTCTCAGTGGCGGTGAACATTCCGCGACTCTTTCAATACGAAGTGATCCACGTGACCAACGCTCTCAATGAGTCAGTCCCTCACCCGCGACTCACAGAGTTCGGCAGCAACGCGGCAGTGGAGATCGGATACTTCAACGCATTCTACACGAGCGTCGTGCTCGTCATTCCCCTCGTCTTTCTGCTCGGACTCAACATCAAACTCATCTACACACTCCAGGTGGGCGGCTGGGTCTGCGTTTAATGGATGAGTGGTTTATATATGCAGGCGGCTGATAATGACTAGTAAGCTATTATTATTGCGTTCAATTGAAAATTGTTTTCAATCGTTGAAAATGTATAAAACATAATATAAAAAGTCACAGAGATAAAATTCCTGCAGCGCATGGGCTAATCGATGCGTGATTATAATCTAGTGTTAAATTTCAACTGGAAGATTAAAAGTGTTGAACTGTCTAGCCCCCGGGGAGGATCGATGATAATTGAGAAATTTCTTTTGTATGAATGCAAAATATAATTAGATTTTTACCTCAAACAACATTAATTTTATTGTGCTAATAGTATGCTGTATATACACTGTACATTTTGAAGTACTAAGTAGTGGTATTATTGCTTAGACCGTCATCATCCTATGCATTGTATTTTAACAGTTCACAACTTCGCACACATCTCTTTCCCACGAAAATCTATCTTAGTAAACTGATGTTATCTGTCATAAAAAACTTAACGATGCGTGTAACGCAGACAATCCAATCCAGCCAGATTCAATCAGTTGTCAGTTATAGGTGCTTGAAATTGTTTGCATTGGTCACATTGAGTTGATTTTTATTTTCGTTGTAAGAAGGCTCTAGGGATTGAGGGCGATCATTATGAGGTCGACATATTCGGCTTCAGTTCAGTTTAAGCGTTTATTTTTAGCAACACACTGACTTACTAAGTCAAGTCTAAGAGTCTAGTGAGTAGTCGACACATAAATCAAAGTTTAAGACTTCTTTGAAGCCTTCCAATAGAAAAGCTGAAATAGCATGACTCTTGTTTTGAACGCCTCTTGCAACCTGGGTCTGAGCAGTATCAACTGAATGCACGCTCTCAAGCCGCTACTTTGCTATTCATTACATTGGCCTATTGAAATGGATCGGTAAATTAAGCTAGAAATGAAATCAGTTATATCTCTCGTTTAATTTTTGTTATCGAGACGGCTTAATGTCCGATAATGTTCGTTCATTCATTCGTATGTTGTACATTGGTCAGGTGACGCGACGCAACATGCAGCGCAACTCGCTATACTACATCGGGTCTCAGGAAAAAAACATCACGCGCGTCATGATCATCGTCATCATCCAGGTTCTTCTTGTTGCGGTTCTTGCTTTGTTCTTTTGTTGCCTTCTTTTCTTGTTCTTGTTCATTTCAAATGATCTGCTTCAGAACCACAGAGTCCAGCTCAAGAACCAATCATCCTTAGTCAACATAGCCTACTACATTCGATTGGCTGCTGTTAACACGTGAAATTTGTTGCAAAATAGTAATTGTTAATTCTCTTGGTAACGCTTATCAGAAACTCGCATAATTTCCCACAGAAACGATCAGTTTTTATTGTATCTAAATTGTAGAAAGCTTGACAAATTAGAGCTTTTGAAACTAGTGAAGACTGAACGATATTATAAGAAGGACAATTATACTGGTTGTGTGACTGTGACGACAGTTCTTTATTGATTTCATTTATTGATTTCATTTATTGATTTCATTTATTGATTTCATTTATTGATTTCATTTATTGATTTCATTTATTGACTTGAATGCTTGGCTTCAGTAACTAGTACAACAATTTTTGTTTACTAATAATATATATCAATGCTTACTTGACAGCATAAATTAATAATTGTACATGTTTGTTTAACATTTGATTTATTTAAGTTTTGTTCCCACCCAGGTTCTGGTCTGCCACACGCCGGACCGTGTGCTGACCGCGGTGCGACAGATCGACATGATGGATGGCAAGCGTGACATCACGGCGATGACGTGTCCTCAGGGGATCTTCATTGCACAGTGCTTCGCCAACGTCCTCATTATCATCAACTGCTCCACCAACTTCCTCATCTACTCCATCGTCCGCGCAAAGTTCCGTCGCAACTTCCTCCGTCTCTTCTGTCGGTGTCTTCCCAAGTGTCTCACTTCCACATCGCTGCTCCAGCGGCGGATATCGGAGCTGAGCAACGCGAGCTATGCGGGATCGGAGCGGAGCATGAAGCTGGCGGTGGAAAACGGTGGCGGAAAGAAGGCCGCGATGGGAAATGGGTTTAGACAGTACTCGGCGGAAAGGGGCGGAAGGATGCGATCAGTGTCGGCGCCGTTGTATAGGACGTCGGGACCGATGTCGTCGGTGTCGGATCCTGAGTCACAGATGCTAGAGCCGCTGTCGCCGAGATCAGAACCGGGGTCAATGATCTTGGTGCCAGGGTCACCGGTGATGGAGCCGGTGTCACCGGTGATGGAGCCGGTGTCACCGGTGATGGAGCCGGGGTCACCAGAGATGCAGCCTGTGTCACCGGCGAAGAAGCAAGCGCGATTTGCGGTGACGTATCGGCCCGATGTACGGTGATGATCAGGGAAAGATTGAGATGGAATATTGTTCGAGAATTGGAACAGGCAAGATTTGATTTTATCCTGCAACTGAGGTGACAGTATCAATTGATTGATTATGTAGGCAGAGACCATGTCTAGTAGAGGCCCTAATATAGGCTTGAAGATTTCAAAGATTAAAGATCTGCAATTTGGATTTGAGATAGATTTGAATGTGATGAGCTGAACAAACTGCTCTTATTGGAGTTATATTTACTTCTGGTATTGTATTGAAAGAATTCCAACTTTGCGAGGAAACTAATTGATGAAGCATTTCGCCAATGATTTTTTGGAACTGCAGATCTGCTGATACAATGGTTTGACAGCAACTGATCTGAATTGTAAAGAGATCTGAGAGTTATTTCGGTTCATTGCACATTCATGATGTGGACCGCGATAGCGTGCTCAGGCAAATGTGTTCATTGATAAACCTGATCTGGACTATTTGTGATACTGTGTGGTATGAAAATATATTTGAACATTTTGAGCACTGCATTCGACTCCAGTTAGTATTCAGTTTTGATCGTAGACGTCGATTTGTTTACAACATTGAAGCCGTGTAAAAAAATTTAAGGCCAAAATAAACAAGTAAAAATATTTAAGTTGTTTGTATAGTATGAATTAAGCTTACATGTTGCACTAACATTTGAGCACAAACTCAAATATTGGGGCATGCAGCCAAAACAATGATTTGTAAATATTGGAACAATCAGACCCCCCAGTCCCCAAAATTTTAGATGCCTATATCTGTGATGGTAACAAATGATGAAGTAAGACGTCTCAGCAATAAGATTCAGCGATCGCTAGTCGCTCTGTTCAAAACTCTGGTATTATTTCAGGATTTATTTCAGCTTCTGATTGCATTTACTTTCATTTTCACTGTATTTGTGTTCTTACACTTGTATTCATGTGCATCCTGGCTTCAGTTTATGCAAGCTATATTTTCAAGAGCTTGGTTTATGTTGTGTTCGGATACCATGTTGCATATCAGTGGACCATTTCATTTATTGACTCGTCAAGTGCTGGATTTATTTTTAGAATCAATATGCTTTTCAAAGGATCTTTTTATGTTTCTGAAAGGGTTGTTAGTTGACTTTTACAGTTCATTTGTGCCGTGCCGCTGTGAATGCAGGCCAGGCTTTATTGGAGCTGTATGGGGCTCTACAGGTAGCAACGACTGTGGACCGAGGTTCACTGAGTGTTTTTGAATCAATTGCATCAACCGGTTCTGTGTAACAGGCAACGTTGCCTTCCACAAGTCAAACTTTAAAAACCGCCTGTCAGTAATAAATTTGTTAACCGTTTTGAAGTTTTGCAGTTGCAAAAAAGTTTGAAAAAAATGAAACACTCTTCAAAACCTCAGTGGGCTGTACTGAGGTTTTGAAGAGCGTTTCGTGTTTTGTGTGGGCTCTTTATTCAGCGGCGGATGCAGACTTAAATTCTGGGACGATTGCCCTCTTTTCCCCATTACTTAGAACTTAGAACCAATAGTAAAAGCCTCATTGCCATTATCGTAGGGGTAAAATAAAGATACACATTTTTATGGGGGCAGCAATAGTCCCATCGACCCTTCTTCCCTCTCACCACTCGATTTATAATAGGCAACCAGTTCTGCAGCTTATTTATGTTCTTGGCAGTATCGCATGAAGCCATACTGCAAGAGGACTGAATGTTATTGATCATGAATTACATTTTCGCTACCATTGTTGTATAGTTCTCTATTTGATGTCCAAGATTTGTGAAAATTCAGTTACTTTGATCATCGATGTGTTTCGCGTCTTTAATTTGCCTGTATTCAAATGTGCCATCAACGCGTATTGTTTCCTTGAGTATTTTAGCCGTGCCGCTTCAGAACTGTATTGTATTATTATCGTGTTGTAAAGCGTGTTGCTAAATATTTTCTTTTTGGCTTAACATTATTAAAGCATTACCTGTTTGTTAACATCAGCGTTGTAACTGAGTAAATCAAAGATATGTTGTCATTTTGGTTTTATTTCAATGTGACTTTGTGTTTGTTAGAAATCTGAATAAGAGCCTATCGGAAGCAATAGGCGATCAGACTGGTGTCAGCCTGGGTGTTTAAACTATCTAGGCCAAGCAAATGTTGGCTGCTGACATAGTACACCAGCGCTATTATTATGTATGCTAATGTCATACTGCATTACCATAGCAGAAACCATAGGGCAACATTCAATGAAGTTGAATAAACTCAATAGTCGATCACTGATTGACTGGAAGAGGCTCCGTTAAAACGTTTACGGTTTACCACCGTTAAAACTTACACACCCATTTAAAACAGTTCAAGTGCATTGTAAGTACATGTAGAACGTACTAGCATTTCGATCTCTTAAGGGCTGCATTAACAAGCATTACAATATCCAGCATAAAATACATTTTCCCCGCAAGCCGGGAAACGAAGAATTTGGCTTGCAGCCCAGAGATCCCCGGCAAGTCGCAAAAGGGGCCAGTGATGCCAGTGCTGGTTATTTATCCCTAGATTTGGGGATATTTAGGTGATTGAGGGATTGATTTTTTTATCAATAATACCCCGTTACCCATTATATTCATTTGTGTAATTTTTTTCAAATGACGCATTTAATAATGGAAGCATAACCCCCTCCCCCGGTCGCAAAGGGATCGTGATGTTAAGCATGTTATACCACTACGGGAGAGGTTGGGAGGGTTTTAGATAATGTAGTCCCCGCGCTGGGTGACACCAACCCTAAAGCGACGCTGCTATTACAGAATGGAGCTAAAATGTGTCGCTTCTTATTCCAACTCTGAATTATATTGAACTAAGCCTATTTTTCAACAATACGCGTATACTTAGAAGCAAAATAAAGCTATGAATTTAACAGATTTTATTTTACATTGTGCAATGTACACTCCTTTGTGATATAACATTCTGTAAACCTACAAAGAAATTTAATCGGCGTGCAAGTATCGAAGTTTCAAATGCTGCTTTAGTTTTCAATTTTCCAATTTAGTACTTCCGTTGAATTACCATGGATATAAAAATAGTGACATAAAGAAATTTAGCAAGCATAATCGTAAAAATTTAGGTTCAAATCATCATTTACATAATGGACGTCAAGGGAACGTGGAGAAAAATTTTATACGAAAATCAAGGCGTGCCGGACAACTATGTCGATAAAACATTTTTAGACGAAATGAAGAAAAATCGTAAGCTCTCAAGTTGAATGACTTCAGTTTTCATGGGCCTTCTGTAATTCATAATGTAATTCTGTAATGTAATTCTGTGATCATTCCATAGTAATTTGAAATCAATGAATTATTTGATCTACAGCGGTCAGACCGTCATCCAAATACAAATTCCGATAAAAGTTTAAGTCGCTGCTTGGTCACGGGCGCTATTAGCCGTTGGCGCTAAATAACCTATATTTGTTTATTAAAAAACAGTTTATTCGCTCTATTGAAATAACCTACTTTATAGAATTAAGTGCGAAGATTCCGATACTGAAGTCGAATTGCAAAATTCTCCATTGTTACTTTGTTAATAAATTTGAAAATGAATTCGAAAAAATTGAATTGCAGAAAAACCGAAACGATGGAAAAAATTCGGATGGCAGATTTGGATTCCGCGTACTCTTTGTAGTCAATCTTACTACACAAAAACGTATATCGTACAACGATGGCGGGTTTTGTTTCTACGGACGTAGCACGGAGTGTAGTCTTGAGATGCCAAAATTTGAAACTTGGCTTTGGCTGTCAAACAGTTTGCTACTATTTGCAGGTCGAGTCAATTCGTAATGTGTAATTTCTATATAATTATGTACCATTCTGGGTAATGCATAGTTGAATAGAAGCTGGTATGAGAATGATGTAGAAGTATTGAATAGTAAAACTAATTTCTTTGTTTTCAGTCTACATACGAACGTATGATTTTTGGACTGTCGTACGAGGCTCAAGCATCGTTACACAGCAGATATGCAGGTTTGTTTCTTATCCTACATTGATTCATCAAGGAAGACACAATGAAGTCATACAGTTGTTACATTTTACAACATCTTGGCAAATATAAATAGTATCTAAAAAAATATGTACAGTATATTTGACATTCCATTTTTTGTTTGTTTTTGGAGTTCATTGCTTTATAAAATCTGAACTGTCATCCAATCTTCCATTCTAATGCCACGAAGTGCTATATATAGCCGTAAAACATTATGATATGAGTAATTGATGATAAGTTGCTATACAGTATATAGGCCTCATTTTAAGTTGCTATATATAGGATCATTAAATATTTGTTGTCGTTTCAGCGTTTGTATTTTTGTTGTCGTCTATATCTACATGTACAACGGGTCACTGTCCCCTCAGCTCTTGTTTGTGACCTCACTCTTGTTCATGGTTCTTGGATATGCTATCCACAATTTCCTCCGACGATTGAATCCCACTCCGGAATTAGCCAGATCGAGTATGTGAAATCCAGCACTCGTCTCACACTCTTGATTATTTAACATTATATTGTAGCATTATGCTATAGGTCTGTTAATTGTAAGTTATAAAATTCAGTAATTAGTATGTAAAGGAGCTGTTCTAGAAAAGCTTTCTTTAAATTCCTTTAAGCTCAATAAAATTGAATAAAAATAAAAATATTCAGTTCTGCGTATGGGTCAAGTGGTCGTAATTCAACTTCTTTTATTTATTCTGTGGCGCAAGCAGAATTAGATACGGGAGCGATCAGTGGCGTCTTACCATTTATAAAATTTTTGTGCTCTGTAGGCTTTTTGTGAGGTCACGAATATTATTGTTGTTTCTCTCGAAGTTAAACAAACAGAATTTGATGACGTCATCATTAGTTGCGTGTGCGCAGCATAGCTAGTGACGTCATGAGTCAGACGCTCAGAATACGATTACGTTCTGATTTACTGCGTGTGCGTCTCAGCGTACAGTGACGTCATGAGCGTCGTCGTTTTCCTGCTGTTTGGCTACGGTCTGTCTCCCGTCCTCATGACACTGACGCAGACTATAAGCACTGACACAGTCTACGCGATGACGACCTTCATGCTGCTCGTCAATCTTCTCTTCCATGACTACGAGGCCAGCGGCACTGCGGCCGTGTGAGTCACCTGAACTTTTATTCGGTCTTCTAGACATTGCGAGGAGATAAAAATATGGTGAGGGTATTATTGTTGAGAAGAAGTGCCCAAGATTGAAAAGCAATTTGTCAATTGTCAATTTGTTTCAATTTTAACTAAAAGTTTTGTTGAAACGTTTGTTGAACATTGTGTAGGTGATAGTTGGATACTGGAATCAACAATGATTTTATTCTGCTTCTTTAATTTAATGTTTGTTCTTGAATATTAGCACTGCTCTGCTGAAGTAAAGGACACACTCACACACATGTGTTTGTGCCAGTGTCTCACTCTGTCATTGCGTGTGTGTAGTGTGTCGCAGTCGGTGTCGTTCAACGCTGGCATATTTGCGTCTGTATGCCTTGCGTCACGTTTGTCCACGACGTGGCACGCATTTGCTACCGTCACGTTTGCCGTTCAGATATTTGCTCTGTGGCCCGAGCTGCTGCGCACACTGCGGGTTAGTCAGCCAATCATTGCTGTTACTAGAATCGTATCGTGCGTCATCATGCTAAAATCATATCATGTGGGTTATGAAATTAATGCAATGGTCAGCCGTTAGCTTGGAACCGAATAATTAATACGGTATAAACTTTTTATTTACTGATTCTTTTTCCTGCAACTTCAATTTGTTATCTTTCTGAAAGATTAATATAATTTCAGAGTTTCTCAGTGTGGCTAATTAATATCTAGGTTTGCGATACATTGTAGCCAACTTGGAGTCTTAGCTTTAAGCTAATATATTAACTAGCTTTAAGAAACGATTGTTTACGCATTCAGACTTTTATCTTTGCATGACTTATTGTTGCATTTGAAGTTGTGTTCAATGTTTAAGTTGTCTCTTCGACACAGATGGAGGTTGACTCTCAGTGTGCATGCGTGTAACAGATCCACGCGCCTCGCTCACAGCCGATACTCACTCTCGTCCTCGGTCTGACTGTCGCCGTTGTCATGGCGACCGTTTCCCCCATCGGCTCCCTTCTCTTTGTCCTCCTCCACCTCTTCATATCGTTGGTCTGTCCGGCCTGGCTCATCCACCTTCAGCCCTATAAGAAGTAGGCGCTACTCTCAGGGTTTCTCTTCACTATCGTTCTACTGTATTTTTTTATGAATTGACTGTTTGATTTACATTCAACTAGTTTCTTCTGAGATATTTCTGTAATGACTGCAATTTTTCTAATAAATTGATTGTTTTAAAATCGTGATTTATGTCTATTATATCCTTATCTAGCTATCGCATTGTTACTGTATCCTTATCTAGCTATCACATTGTTACTGTATCCTTATCTAGCTATCGCATTGTTACTGTATCCTTATCTAGCTATCGCATTGTTACTGTATCCTTATCTAGCTATCGCATTGTTACTGTATCCTTATCTAGCTATCGCATTGTTACTTTATTCTTATCTAGCTCTCGGCGTTGTTACTGTATCCTTATCTAGGTCTCGGCTTTGTTACTGTATCCTTATCTAGCTCTTGGCATTGTCACTGTATCCTTATCAGTGTTTTTTGTAAGCTGACTCAGATTGTTTATTGATGATTTAACTGATTTTTGAAATTCTCTCTGTGATGTCCTAAAAATCATTTATCTTCAAATGTAAGACTGTTTGAATGCTTTGCTGCAGCAACATCTATGGTCCGTGGGATGAAGCCATCATCAAGCATTAAGTCGTCCAGCTGCTCACTTCTCTAGGCGAATGTACCATGAATCTGAATCTTTCTCTGCTGGACTATGAACACTTCTACCTCTGACCGTTCATTAACTGCATGCATCTGGCTCAGCACATAGACAAATACAAAGGTTTCAAAGCGCGATAAGGCTACCGACGGCTCGGTGTTATGGTTCCCATGGTATTTTTGATATGGCTTTGTTTTTATGTGCCCTTATGCCATTCTGAAATATTATCATTCGAAACTTATTTAGATTTTCTGTTCATCAGCTAATAAGCCTTCTTGGTTTTCTTAGGAATTTTATGTTCAAATCTCTGTTTTGCTACTTCTATGGTGCAGCTGTATTTATTGGATCACCGGCCACAGCTTTAACTATTTTGGGTCGTACGTTTAACGCGAAGTAAAATAGTCGCAAAGTAATAAGTTGCAAATAGTTTGCGCAGATGCCGTTATTGAGCCATTGATTGCCATTACAGTGTCCATCTGAGGGTTCTTGAAGTGGGCCATGTGTTAAGTGCTGCGCTGTAAATGGCTGTTATATAAGTCAAGTTCGTTCATGTATGCATACTGCACACTTGAGCATTCTACAGCATGCCAGTGCTGTGCAGTTTGTCAACGCTTATGCGGTTTATGCTTTCTAGTTCTTTGCTACATGAGGCTATGTCTTTGTAAAAATTGAACTTCTTAGTTACAGTCTTGCAGAGCATTATGAGCATAAAAATTATGGATTTTCCTTCCTTAATCCTAGATTAAGAATTACAGATTTTCCTTCCATAATCCTAGATTAAGAATTACAGATTTTCCTTCCATAATCTTGGATCTAAAGATTAAACCACGTTTGGAACATATTTTGCGTTCTCTTTTGTCATTTTATCTAAAACATGTATGTCTATATGTATGTATATTGCACTTTTAACACACCAAGAATATGTCATGCAAACGGAGATGGAAAAACATCGTTTGCTTGAA
>JAQIWG010006010.1:0-13805 GCA_034695025.1 Chamaedrilus cognettii | reverse complement strand
TTCTTGAAGCAATAAAGTGGGTAAAAAAAAAAAAAAAAAAAGACTAGCAGCTGACTCCATCTATTTATTACCTTTCTATATTTTTACCTATGTTGAGATTCTCTCCAGTTCGAATCCATTTCTCATGTAGGCATGTTGTCAACATGCTGGCGCCTATTCGTCTAGGAATTCAGCTTCCATATGGACATCAGCGGTGACAGCGAGCTTCCATGACAAATGACTTTGCACGCAAAGGAATCTTTGTTCCTTTTTTAAACCACATGTGCTCATTTATTCAGTCCTATGTTCCTAATACTAAGTTCATCGCTAAATTACTAAACTGACGTTTTGTGACATTCTGTTTTATTACAGTTCATCCATGTCAAGCTCATGTCATTGCATGGAATCAGGATTAATGTTAGAATGTTAATGTGAATTCTTGTAGTCTAGGCACAGGCCTTGCACACTGATACAAAAGGACCCAGCCCCGCGAGGTGCTCAGAGATGCTCAGGAGACCTACTTTAAGACGTTGCCTTTGCTGTGTTTGAATAAACCTTTAGTTCCCGATATTAGACTTGTCTTATCTTTTATAGTTTACCGAATAGGTAACAACAGAGCAGCACGGTAACAATGACATGCCGCATACAAGCTACAATCGTGACCCCGGGCACCGGTACAGTCAGCAGGTTATACAGGTTAATCGACTCTGTCGCAGGTGTTTACACTCACTGAGACAAGGTCGGGGCTTCAGTAGGCTACAGCAATACCAGCTATCGTCTTAAAGACAGTGTTGATCCAATGCCATACATAGCATTTCATTTCAGGCGCCACAGGCAGCCAGAGTGGCGGATCACTGGAATTTTTCATTTTTTTCATGCGTGCTGACTGAACCCCGTCCTATTATCCCTTCAGCCACTTAATTAGACATGCAATACAGAGAATAAATTATTCATATTATGCATGAAGAGGCTAGGAATGCAGTTGGTCAGCCCACGACCAGAATCGGATTGGAACTCACAGCGTGTCACCCATCCACTTACTAACTGCGCTCCATGTCGCTTAACTTTTCATGATCGTACCCAGTGTCCAACTCACAGCTCCAATTTGACTTTGCTGCCGCCGCTCCCGGGCTGATGGCCATTGCCTGCGTGTGAGAATGCACCCTAGTGTGTCTGGCTCTGTCACGTACCATGCGAGGCAGCGGCACGTGTCCACTGTCCAGTGCATCTGAGAGGCTCCTTACGGCCCTATGTTGCTCTGGGCGATGAAGCCGGTCGGCTCCTGGACGAACGGACCTGTGCCCGCTGCATGGCGCGTCAGATGACGTCACTGATGAGCCCATGTCAAGGGTGAATGCCGGCACTTCTCTTGCAGGTGAGCCCATGGGTGCCCCTGGCGTCCACCTGGGAGACACAGAGACAAGTGGGGCTCGCAGCAAGTCAGACTGAGCCTGAGACCCACTGTCCATCTTGATGACCTCGTTGTTCATGCAAAGACCGACAGTCGCCAGTGGCAATGCCTTGAGCCATGCCCCAGAAGTTCCTTGCTGGCTCACTCTGAGGTGCGCACGTGCCTGGTCATCTGGGACCACTGGCAGCTGAGCTGCCGCAATCCTGGCGCAGCAGCGCTCGTGCCACGTGCGCTGTCGTCCAGCCTGCGTGCCCATAGGCGGCTCTGTTGTTTGAACGACCAAAGCCTGCCACGCCTGACGTGTACTGTTGGTGGGCGCATCGACAAATTGGTGATATAACGATACGACGAAAGAATGCAGAGCAAGAGTTTTGCTGTGCTCGCGGTTGATGCCAGATAGGCAGGAGCCGCCAGCCAGACAGCACTTTGCACCTCCAATCGCCCCACCGAATCGATAGCTATGCCTGGCGCCACCCCGCGTCTGTCATGTCAACGTTGACTGTGATAGTGGAGCGCAGCAGCTCGTCATAGCGCACCAGCTCGGCGCTGCCGGTGCAGGGCTTGGTGCGCAGGGTGTACATCAGGTGAGGGGTCGACACGACATTGCGTAGGAGATAGAGGCTGTCGTGTGCTTGCAGCAGGCGCAGTCGACCAGACAGAATCAACAATTCTTATCTTCTATTCGCAAGAATTGCATCAAAGCCGGCAACTGGCAGTAGTGGTGACCCGAGGAGGGTCAGATCTTCCGGCATGGTTTCTACCAGCTCGATTCCGAGAGAGTGGAACAGCTCCCTTGACGCTGGCGAGTACCCGGCCACCTCACACTTGCTGCGGTTGAGCTTAACGCCGAGCTTCAGTGCCTCCACCTCAAGCATTCAGTGATAATTATCATAAATTATTAAAAACCATCTATCAGCGCTATATATTGCTGCAAGTTCGTTTACATGACGCTTTCCTCTGGCAACAAATATTTCTCGGAGAGTACAGTCTTCAAAAGAGTCCAGCAATGAATAAAAAGATATCAGAGGAAGCAAAGACCTGCCATTTCGCAGAACACTAAAGAAGCAGGCAGCGAATACAGGCGACTAAATATTTCAGCAAAACATTTACACTGTTTGACCAATGACCATCCCTCAGCCCATTATTGACATGCAATTCAGAGGTTAACAATATATACAACATTATGCATGAAAAGGTTAGGGATGCAGCTAGCTAGCCAAAGATCCCTTTGGGCTAGCAGATTGAAGCACACGGTGACCCAAGCACTCACCACGCTCGATGTTGCTTAACTTCAATGATCCACTGCAAGCCTTAACCGACACTTCTAGAACCGGGCTCCAACTGGGCGCTCTACATGAGGCTAAAGGGACCCAAAAGGGGCCCCAGGGAGCTGCGAAAGGCGTGGCATTAAGCCTTCTGATAGTGCTGGTGGAGGGCCCCGCAGCGGCTCTCAGGGCTTGAAGGGGCCTCACTGGGGCCTCATGACCCTCGAATGGGCACCCGGGGCTTGAGGAGGACCACCAAGGGGCTCCTGGAGAAAAAAAAACCTTTCGCGATGCTGGTAGAGAGTTCAATGGTGTTCCAGTGGGCCAATTAGACGCTCTGGGTCTCGCAATGCCCCTGACAGCTCTTTCAGCTCTGATCATCTCCGGTTACCCCAGATAGTGTATATATAAAGTTCATTTTATTGCCTTCTAGATTTATAAACTAAACACTTATATCACATGTTCATCCCAGTGTAAAATAAATGAAGCAGTTCATATAAAATTAATTTACTTACAACACCAGGAAATAGACGCTTGAGATTATCAATAAGTTCAGCTCGCTTGACAGCTCGAGCAGATTCATGCTTATCAACCTGCAACGATGTCAAAATATTAGACAACTTTGTATTTGGGAGTTTAAGGACCGTGTATAGCAACAAAGACTATTAGTCCGGTTCTGTGTGAGGGGCATACACAGAACGCCTCCCCATTTCTTTAGTTGACGCTTACGACTTACCCAAGGAGCTCTGGGCTGCAAGCAAATTGTTTAATTTTCAAAAGAATTTCACTGCTAAAAGCCACTTAACAATTTCCAAGTCAATACATATATACGATATAATCAGTACACATTTTTTCACAAAACCCGAAGAGTGGTTTCGTATATCTTCGTACCTCTTCACTCTATACCGTACTTAAGAAGGAAAAAAATCAACATTTCAGATTTCAAATAATGGTATAGAATGCAATTTCTTAAGATATTTTTTGCATGATTGAAGAGAGTTGCTAGGAGTTTCTTGGCTCAACAAATAGATCAGGAGGGCGAGGCAACCTGCTGGGGCTGGCTGCGAGAGGTGGAGCCAGAGTTAGTAACTGGAATCTGGGACAAGACATCTAACTACTCAATTCATTCGTCGTCGTCGTCGTTGCTTGCTCGTTAGCCGAGCGTAGCGCTATGGGATATGTCCCACCATTTCTTACTGTCCTGTGAAGGAATTAAATCCCTTAGATCAATTTCCTTCACTACCTCTCGGTAGGCCTAGCACCGCTGGTAGCTACTGGTTGCTGGGGGCGTCGTCAGGCGTTCCTGTGGTGAACTTTTTACATTCGCACGCTGGGGCCGAGGAAGGTGGACGTCTCTGTTCAGCTCCTAGGAATTACAAGTAACCAGCTATGTAACTTAGGCTACTGTGCTCTTTTCCTGCATTTTGTATTCATGTTGATGTAATTCTCACAAACGGTATAGTTAACTGATATCATGGAATATTCAGGGAGGGAAGACCTCGGCAGAGGCGTCCCGGCGAGTACAGCACCCGGTCTCAGGGTGAGAATGTCGTAGATCCTAGGGCGTGACTTACTGGTAACTGTAATAGAGTGGGTGGTTAGTATAGGAGATTGTGTGAACATTGTGAATGATACTACCCATATTTGCTTGCTCACACTTGTCTTTATAATTGTTTGCTGGACTTCTTAGAACCTTGATTTGTTGTTTCATTATTAAATATTGCATATTTAATTATCGGACTTCTGTTCTGAAACTTAGCGCAGATTGATACAAAACCTGATTCGCAGTCACTAATAAGTAAAGTAGAGGGGGGTAGGCTACCACCCTGGTTTCAATGTAATGTTGGCCCGTTACATTTTTCTGGACAGAGGTGTACAGCCTGATGCTGTATGGCGCAAGGTCGTTCTTCTCAGCGACTAACCATGTGGTGCGAGGCAACCCCTGGGTCGCTTCCAGTCCCTCGGTGGAGCTAGCGCACCATCCAACGCCATCCTTTCATCCCGCCCTTGATCCAGTGGAGCGGTGTGACCGAAGAGGGCAAGACGGCTAACTTTGAGTTTGACGCTAGCCAGGGTCTGACGCGTTTTGCGACAAACTTCCGCGTTTGTGACAAAATCTTGCCAGAAAATGCACAGTATTTTTCGAAGGCACTGACTGTCAAAGGCATCGAGACGATCAGAGTCAGCGGCTTTCAAGGTCCACGTTTCAGCAAACCCACAACCACTGAGATGTTGTAAATTCGCAATTTCGTAGCCAGCGAGAGTCTCGAGCGCCAGACCCCTTTCTCAAGGTCTCTGAATGACGATTCTGCGAGTGATCTCAGGATGGCTGCGGCACGAGCTGTCAACCAGGGAGTCACTTCATTTCTATCCCCTGACTGTTCCTGCTGCATCATCTTGTTGGGTCAAGACATGTGGCCTAATTGTGTCAGTGGCGAAAAAAGGCCTACCCTTGCTCGGTGGGGAATGCGGCCACAAGGCAGTATTATTCGCGTGTTTTGGCAAACAATATATGATTTTAAAAATAAATTGAGCAGACTACAATTAACGCAACGATAATATTTTTATATCAGTTCATATTTCATAGTGTTACAGCGAGGCGCTGTGGTGTAGTGGTTAAGGCGTCGGACTTCGAGTTCAGAGGACCAGGGTAATCCCCGCGCCAGCAACCATGAAACCATGTGCTACAGACCCTTCAGCAAGGCTGCTAAACACACAAGTGTCGCTAGCTGCTAACTCCGTGCCAGATAATTTTATTTATTTGGCTGGCGTCAGGAGGGGCATCCGGCCGTAAAATCCCAGCTCCAGCAGTCCTCATCAGGGTGGGCAAAAACGTGTAAACCTGTGTGAAAACATAGACATTAACAGATTACACGATAAAAAAGGAGGTTAGCTTAGTTAGTTATTTCATAGCGTTACAGCCAGGTCTTTGGTGCTATGTTTTTTATTCATGTTGTATAATATACCATGGAACAATATGTTGAATGAAATTTTACATACTCAACTCACATCAGAGTGTTTCGCATACTGAACATGCTAATTTTCAGTACTATGACTTCTGTCATGTCCCTTATACTCATAAAAAGTGCTGAATCTTTTATGCCCATGCAAAGCGCTGAATTAACACGAACACACAAACAAACACATCGAAAAATGCAAGAATAAGTAGGCTATAAATAAATGCAAATTACCCTATACAACAAATCCAAATCACTATTAAACATTATTATTATACTTGATTATATTAAGTAAATGTTCGTCACAAATTTGAGATACACAGAAAATTCTTCCATCGACAATCCAGTCTTACCTTAGCTTCTCCCAGTTGTTCGACAATCGACTCCAATTCGGTTTGTATTTCAGTGATTCTTACGCGCGCCGTATCCACATCAACAGCTAACATTGCCTCTTGCTTTTTTTGCTCTTCTACAGCAGTCTTGCTAGATCTAACAAAATCACATGCAGCATTCAAATCTGCTATCAACTGTTAGCTATCAGCAACTCAGAAATCAGAACCCATGGTAATTGCTGGATATAAAGAAAACCGAGAAGTTAAACTCAATCTTTTTCTAACTAGATTACAAATCTGGCAGAAAGCATGAATGGAAATTTGAAGAAACAAACCTTATTTCATCTACTTATATTGTTTTTACTTCAACAGCTATAAACGATTTGTCAGTACATGGACTCAATTAACTAAAATGCAATGCCACTATTGTGAAGCAGTCTTAGAACATGCTAAAAGAAACTCCTTTAAATATTCGCAAAAAACTAAATGTATATAATATTTCTTAAACAAATATTGTGGATTCCCAATGTTTGCATGTTTGTTGCAGACAATCAAATTTTTTACATGCCAATCAAAATCAGATGCTGATCAAAATGTAATAAACTAGACGGAAGCACAGCACTCGTGCATAAATGGCGTGCGTGCAGGCCCCCACTAGTGGATAAACACGAGTTTCGAAATTTACTACAGGATTTACGCATTTTGGAAAGATTAGGCGCACATCTACAACATGAACACAGAACACAATTTCTGTGATAAAGAGAATTTTTTTTTTTTCTAAATCTGGGGGGCTCCAGGGGGCACAGTTAATTTTGTACAAATTCCAGCGTAGCTATATAATCTGGGCTTAGTGCGCATGTTCACAAAAAAATTGTCAAAATCCGTTCAGTGGCGGCTGAGTTTTTGTGGCGCAAGGGTTTTGGCCCTCCTACTTTTATAAAAACCGATCGCCCATCTCATGCATGAATATTATGTTAAAACATATATAGGGTGAGTTTTGAGTAAGTGGAATAAACTGGTGCAAAAAGCGTGCAAATCAGACTGATAGTAAAAAAGTTATCGCGATTCATGCAAAAGCACGCGCGATGGCCCCCCCAGGCCCCCTTAATATTCGAATTGAATTATTCAGCCAGAAACGCTTTCCCCAATGGCATATATGTTTTCCCCCTGGTTTCATAATTGTAACGCTCAAGGTTGTTACTCACAATGACGCAAAAATTGAAAAAAATTCAAAATCTGGGGGGGGCTCCCGGGGGGGGCACCGTTAATTTTTTTTCTAAATCCAAGCAAACCTGTAAAATCCGAGCTTAGTCCGCATGTTCCCTGAAAAAATGGTCAAACTTCGTTCAGTGGTGGCTGAGTTATTGTGGCGCAATGGTTTTGGCCCCCAACTTTTATAAAAACCATTCGCCCACCTTACGTATCAATATTTTGTTAAAACATGTATAGGGAGATTTTTAGTAAGTAGTAAGTGGAACAATCTGGTGCAAAAAGTGTGCAAATCGGACCTTATAGTAAAAAAGTTATTCATGTAAAGGTGCGTGCGGTGGCCCCGCGGACACCCCCACAATGTTTACAATGATCTTTTTTCACTGGAAACATTTTTGTTAACGGGAAAAATGTTTTAACCCTTATTCTAGACTTACAGGTCTGGAGGCGAGTCTCCAGGAATGCACCAAAGATCCGTAAAAAAATAAAAAATAAAAAAATTAAGGGACCGGGCCGAAACAATATGGCGCTCGCCTATCGGCACACGCCGTAAAAATTACAAACACTAGCCGAGTGTCATGCTCAACACTGATCGCACCATCTAGCAAGTTATATCAAGAAACGCACCATAGAATATCATATAAAAAGTTTCTCTATCTGCGCATGACCATATCAATATCAATATCACTATTCAAGAAATTTATGTTGCATTTCTTTATGTGATGTCAGGGTTCGGCCTGCATAGCGCCTAATTCGCAAAAAATAAAGAAAGAAATAAGAAGTAATTTCTTGTAAGATTAGCGAAAGACTTTGGTTAATTTTTTTATACCTATTTTTTCTGCAATTCAGTTGCGTTTCACCAACAAATGTCAATTTCTTGTTATATATATTAAATGAAGCAGCTGATAAGTTGCTTTGTTAGGCAGCTTAATTTAAATCGTAATCAATAGTTTCATAATGAAAATATTAGCTTATTTTATCTTGTTATCACTTAATTCCAGATTTTTCATTTCGCTTCTAAACCTGACGATTCCATATCAGTTCTAACTTCAAAATTTATGGAGAGGAGGGTATGGTTTAAAGCTACATTGTAGATTGGAAATTCATTTAGAAGAAAAGAATTTTTATTTGGTGTGGCTTTATCTCCCAAACCCTCACGGTCAGCCTGTCAGGGCATAATGAACCACTAGAGCCGCTCAACACCGAAACCTGAGCGCATTGCAGCACTGCAAGTTAACCTCAGTCAGGCTACCGCTGCAGCACGTCAAGTGAATTTTGCCATTGCTGCAATGCGCCACGGTGTATGGAGTGGACTAGCTACTGTGACTACTAACAAGAATTTAGTTAGAATGGCCCAGCGGACCTATCAGGAGCTTTATCTGATTCATCTAACTCTAGCACTAGCTCACAGGCTACACCGAGGGAGTCATAAATAAATATCCCCCTATAGACTTTGCGATAACTCAACCTAATATTTGTATTTCATTTTCATATTTGCAGGGATTGGAGCTGAGATAATTTGACACGAGTTATGAAAATTTAACCTAAAAATATATTTTCAATGAAAAGTTATGAAAATTTTCTCCAAAAAGTCACAAAATCGTTTTTACCTGCACAATTATGCCTGCAAATAGTTTTTGATGCCTGTCGGTCTCCAAAATTCATTGCCAATCTGGCCAGATGTAATTTAAATGATTTCCATAAATGTGGGAATGCCTGAAAAGTGCCATATCCACAGATCCAAACTGACGACAAAGGTGGAACTGACACGAACCAGGACGCGAGCGTGACTGACTTGCGCCATAGCAATCCATCCGCAAGGCAATGCAATGAATGCAGAAGGGGACAACACGCATTCATCAGAGCAGACGGCGAATACAGAAAATATAAAGCCTACAATGTTGACTAAAACCAGTCGACTCTTTTGAATACCTATATCTTAAGTGATTCAAAGCTACAACTCAGAATCATTAAAACGTCATTTGCAGGCATAATTGTGCTGGTTAAAAACATCTTATCACGTTTTTTGAAAAAGTTTCATAACTTTAGAATACAAATATATTTTCAAGTAAAATTTTCTGAACTTGTGTCATATTATCTCAGCTCTAGTCCCTACAAATACAAAACTAACATACCAACATTTGACCAAATTATCGTGAATTCGCTAGGGGGCTACTTTTTATGACCCATCCACTCACATACGAAGCAAAGCGTGTTTAAGAAGCGCAATGATATTTGGTAGCGAAATATGGGCAATGAAGGCTGACTAGGAGGCCAGATTTGAGCTGACAGAGATGAGAATGATGAGATGGAGGACTGGTTTGTCATTAAAAGAGAGGAAGTATAGTGCGGACGTGAGAGCTTAAATGGGTTTGGAAGCAGTGGGGGTAGCAAGAAGAAACTGACTAAAATGGCTGGGGTATGTTTTGAGAAAAGAACCGGATGATTGGGTGTGAAAATATATCGATTATGAGGTAGATGGAAAAAGACGTACAGTCGATGAAGACCGGAAACGACGTGGAAAACCTTGACAGATATGAAAGCTAATGGATTAAGACGAGATGGTGCGATGGATAGGTTCATGCGAAGGCCAGGTGTTCATGGCTGCAAATGGCCTACCCCTGTGTAAGCGTTGAATGCGGCCACAAAACGTACGTTTCTGTGTGTGCGTGACTAACCAGTGACGAACTCAGCGGCTAGGCCTACCAATTGCAATTTTACTTGGTCTCAAGTCCACTGATGGTTTTGACTTACTTTCTCAATGAAACAGCATCTGTGCAGCTCAGCCGATTGCGAGCAAAAAGATCCCACATGAGGCATGGCTGGCAGTCCCCCAAAAATTATGTCAGCCCTGTGTAGGGCTTCAGTAGCGATTTTCAGGATCGATAGAATCGTTTAATAAATAAAATATGTATCAAGTGAAATGGTTAAAAAATTCAAGCAAGGAGCAACAAAGAGTCATGGGCAAGGAATGTATTTGAAGATCGGCAGAGTGAATGTTGGTTGGATGTCGAGAAGAGCAAAAGTGGCGATGATGATAGATAGGATGCTGGAGTGGACGTGTGTTGCAGGAAACTGGGAAGAGAGCGCAACGTCGATTGGAGGGTATAAGTTTCATTGGCAAGGATATAAGGATGGCATCCATGGTGTGGGAATAACCCCCACGCTATTGCGGAGAAGTGGGTTCCTAGTGTAATAGAAGGAACAGAGTCAGTGAAAGGCTGATGTTTTGAAGATAGGGTGGGAAAGACGGTCTGTAATGTGGTATCAGTGTATTGCAGTACAAGTAGGGAAACCAATGGATAAAAATAAGAAATTTCATGCTACCCTAGGAAAACTCTTGTCTGAAATAAGAGAAAATGAGATAGTGGGGCTTCATCTGGAATAATTTTGTGCACAAGCAACTGAGCTGCACACATGGTAGTGCGGCGATCTAAACGGGCATGTTGAAGAAAAGGCAGATGGCGTTGACGAAGTTCATAGAGGAAAGGGTTTTGGTAGTCAAAATGTAGAAGGTGAAATGTCACTGGAGTTTGCTGATGCGCAAAGCATAGCAGTTATAAATACGTGTTTCGACAAAGAAGACTCCAAGAAAAAAATCATAAGAGTCAGGCTGGTGTCGCGCGGTAGTGGATTACGTGCTGGTAAAGCAAAGAGATCGACTGATGGTATCAGATGTAAAAGTCATTAGGAATGTGCCCTGTATACCACAGCACAAGCCATAATGGTATGCAACATTATGTTGCAGGCTCATGCAAAAAAGAAACAACCTACAACCCAAAGTGTAAAGTGTGTCTGTTAAAAGAGGCGGATGTACAGAGAATATTAGATGAAAGTGCAAGACAAGGCATCAAAGAGGGATATGAATGAGGCGAATGTGGATGCAATGTAAAAGGAAATGAAGGATCGTTTGCTGGGTGTAGCGGATGAGGTGCAAGGCAGAATAAAGAGACCAACAAGGCATAAGCAGACCTGGTAGTGGAGCACCATGTCCTTGAGCCGCGGATTTAGTGCCAGACAGAACAGCAGCGAGCCCAGCGGGTCACCTTGCTGGACCCGCTCCGCCGAGCTGACGAGCTCGTTTCTCAGCCAGAGCTACGAGGGCGCGCCGTACGCTGACATTGCGCAGGTGAGCAGATCCAGCCTGTGCTAAGCCACCGCCTCCAGCACGGTGTGGCGCCAGACAGTGTTGAAGGTGTTTGAAAAATTTAGTTTGATGAACGCTTTCTTCTGGTCCATGCACAGGAGGTAAAATGTACTGGAGACGTGCGGCGTGCACAATGGCCTCTGCCCCGCCCTTGGCTCCCACCCCCAGCTGTGTCGGCGCCAGCACAGCAGCAGAGGAATCGAGCGCGCGCATGTTCGCCATCTTCACGACCAGTCAGCGCAGGGTGAGGCCTATCGCAATCAGTCGGATGCCCTCCTAGAGCTTGGCTGGGGATCGGGAAACCGCTGCATGATGATCCTCGTCCCCGGCCTTGATGCCCCTTTGTACTTGTGCGCTATCAGACCTAGTTCTTTTATTCCTAGTGCTTTGTCCTTATCATTATTTACGTTTTATGTCCACTTTTCAGTGCTAGCACAGGTTGAAATGGACGTTTCCCATGATGAGACTCCCTCATAGCTTCCTATTCTTTGCCAACTCTCTCTTGATGCCTCGCTCGTACATATTACTTCTACTACCTTCCTCCATGTTTTCCTTCCTCTCTCCTTTCCAACTTTCCTTCCACATCTACTTGCTGTTACTCATTCTTCCTCATTCAAATGTTCAACATGTCTAACCATCTCAGTCTCCCCTTTCTCATCATGTCCGTCATACATACGAGAATTAGCCATTTTCTCAGTTCTTTGCTTGAACAATTATCATTCAACAGAACTCCAAGCATCCATTTCACCATCATTCACTCAATTCTCTCGAACCTCTGCACATCCTCCACCTACGCGGCCATGTCTCACTTTCATACCAATATACTCTGCACATTTTGTAGAATTTTCCATTCACTTTCAACGAGACACCCCTTCATTATCATCATCATCATCATTTACGTTTTACGTCCACTTTTCCGCGCTTGCACAGGTTGGACGTTTCCCATGACAGGACTCAACATAACTCGTGATTCATTGCCATATCTCCATTCATGCCTCGCTTCTTGCTGTCAAAATTGTAAGAACCTCGTGCTCATCAGAGCTCAGACAAGCTATGCTGGACACAGAATAATTATATAAATGACATAAATAAAAGTTTGAATGAATTATCAGAAACCTAAACGACCAGAAGATTTTGGTAAAAGTGAGTACAAGAGATGTTGCTGCATAAAAATCAAGTATTGTGCTTCAAGGTTGACAGCAAAGCTTGAGCCAACATATAGGTTCTTTTTACAAGCCTCCAAACACTCTGAAGATATTTCCTTGAAAAGATGCCAATATCCTCAAAAGACATATGAATTCTTAGAAGTCTACATTTTATGGAATCTTGGACGTCGTATTTATGGATGATGTGTGTACGAAGATATTCCATCAGCTCTACTCCAATTCGATACAACGATTTAGGAAGGTTGTCATGGCGCAGCTGCTCCGGCACTGTGACGTATCGTGTCAAATGCCACAAAAAGGATTTTTCACAATATCTTGGATGTGGGTAATAATTGATAGTATTGACCACAACCCAGTCGCAACCGTTCTGTTGTTAGCGTCTTGTTTTGCTAGTTCAGCCAACATCCGTCCTTGAATCTGGTTGAATTCAGATCAGCTTGCTTCATGCCTGGCGGTTCCAGTCGTTACTGTAATGACCCACAAAGTCTGCATGCTCCAGATACTGCAGGTCCTGGTGTTAGTCTCAAGCATGTGTGTGGTTGTCTGTCAAGAGAACGACGATGACGTCACTTTTGTTTTTTTTTGTTTTCTTTTTTTCATCTTTATTTCTTCAACAACAGCAAAACATTATAATCATCGAGATAAAATTACAATGCCATGAAGCAATAGGGGCAATCAGAGAGATAAATTTATTTTCCGTGGTAGTCGCGCAGATCAGTCACTAGGACAGAACCGCACGGCTACATGATTGCCTGTATTATCGCAAATTAATTATCAATAGGCAAGTTGTAGTAATAGTATAACAAAATTTACAAATACTTTGCACAGTTAAGCCATTATGGAAACAGAGTGAGCAAAATAAAAATAAAATTATTTAACTTCAGCCTACGAATACAGGTGCAAACAGTGCGAACAGTGCGAACAGTGCGAACAGCGCGAACAGCACGAACAGCGCTAACAGCGCGAACAGCGCAAACAGCGCAAACAAAAAAATTATGCAAACATAAATTATGACAAATGCTTAATTACTAATTACTCGACATAAGAAAATACAAACTACGCTAGATCATCTCAGACGCTCTATGTTTCTATGGATTGTTTGATAAGTTCACGTTCAAAGATAGCTAAACTTGATGCGTCCTGAATATTTCTAGATAGAGAGTTCCATATCCTTGGACCAAGAACATTTACGCTATTTTCTCGAATAACAGTGCGACAACCAACCATAACAAAATAATTAAATTGATGTGTATTATGAGAATGCTGAGGGTCTGTAACCGTAATATATCGTGCACATGATATAGGCAATAGATGGTGCTTAATTTTGTACATAAATTGA
>JAQIWG010006009.1:0-13807 GCA_034695025.1 Chamaedrilus cognettii | reverse complement strand
ACTTGTATGGGAAGAAACCGCTATGAAAAAGGAATGCGAAATGCAATGGTTTCTTGCCAGCTTTGTTGCATAACTCTTTTATACTACTAAGACTACACACTTGATCATATCTTATAATTATGTTCCTTCTCATCACTTTATTTCTTGATTATCTGCTCAGTCACGGCGCGGTTGCTCTGACACGCGACAAAGACAGTCCAATGCCTGTTACTTGTTATTGCTGCCTCTATCGACGGTCACACATATCAGTGGCGCCACCAATCGTGACGAGGTTTAATCCCCTGTATATAGACCCTTGGATGATGGACGGCGTGATTAGCGATATACGGACAACGCTAGTCCACCAGACATGCATCTCGCGCTTGTTATAGACACAAGACTTTGTTACACATAGTAACAGGCTTGTATGACTGCATAATATGCAGTGCATATTAACTGTTGCACTAAGGGTGTCGAACGCATATGCAATTTTAAGCGTTATTTTAGAAGTTTGAATGCCTTTGGTTTTTTTTATGCCGTACAAGGTTACATCGACCACTTTGTAACGCCAAAAACTTCACATGCTGATTGGGGGGGGGGGGGGGGAAGGTGTGTGTATTCCCCCATCCTCTCCCCCTGCATCCGTCCTTGCCCATGACTCGACGACAAAGTCAATGGCGACTTCCCGTTCAATCTTCAAGCAGTGACGATCATGATGTCTGACAACGTCCATCACTTAGTACGCATGCTATTAAATCGCCCCATTGGACCGCAGTGAGCACGACTTTCGCTTTGTAATTGGACGCGCCGGGAAATTAGAGTAAACCTGGAACGAAATTACAGCGGTCGAGAGACGAGTTGGTTCGAGTAGCTAATCGAATCGTCTTGAAGCTAAATGGTTGATTTCTGTGAATTGCTCGGTTTGCTCGTATCTAAAGTCACGCAGCGAAAATGGAAAATTAACATCGATTTCTGGATCTCAATTAATTGCTCGTTTCTGATAGATAATGCTGTCCTTGTGTGCGGGTTCTAGTGTTTGAACGCGGGGACTTTGTGGTACCCGTACACGACTTGGCCGATTTTGTAAACTTTTAGTCGATGTTAGGGTTATCTTAATTAACTCATTTTTTTTCGTTTCTTCATTTCATTCGTGTTGTATAATTTGTCTTTGGCTCATCCATCTTTTTCAGATATTTTCGAATTAGTACTACAACATTCGCAGCTTAATGTGAATATGTCTATTTTGTCACAATTAAGTGAAATTCTGGGAACATAGCTGGGAATCCGACGTCGAACATCAAAAGTTGAACACCATTACAGCTTTCACAGAATGTCATCTTTCTTTTAGTCGCAGAGGCTTACATGGCTACAACCGGTAGCCAACAGTACATGTTATACTACACCGATGCTTCGTGATTCACAGCGCATTAGCTGCACGCACTCCTAAGCTCGGAGATTTGTCCTCAGCTTTTGTCGCCGGTGTCCCGTGTCGCATCCTTCTCCTTCAAACGACTCCCCATGGAGTGTATCCTGCACCCTGTGTACCGACAACGGGATTTGTCCGGAGCGTATGGACTCTAGCTGAACGATGCAAGCGTTCGATAAGCTTTTTTGCGCAAACAAATTTGCCTTCCGTACTATACTATACCGTAGCGCAGTTATTAATGTGCAAGGAAAAGGCTTTGAGTTCCCCCGAGGCGGCGTTGGTGTCAACTTTTGTTCCACGCTTGTTAGGCCTAGGCCCCTGCTTCTATTTCTTTTCTTTTCGGATCGGCTGGCGCGGAGCGATACGGCGCCAAATTACTTAAGTGTCCCTCGCTGGCAACGTTTGCTGTTACGCGCGGCGCAGTTGCCGCTAAGGTCTATGCTATTTATGTATTTTTTCGTCAAGTTCATCGTAAGACGATAAGATTTATCGCACCGGCTAGGCCTAACCACAGCGTAGATCGAGAAACAACTGCTCAGGCCTATCCAAAACCCAGTGCTGTAGTCAAGTGTACTGTAAAACATCAAATTTTCTCGGATTTGTCTCGAGGTTTTATCTCTCAGATTTTTTGCTGCACATAATTTTTTCTTTTTGAGATCTGCCTATTAAACTGCCTATAAACTATTATATAGTTTCTGAAAAACAATTTTCGTTCTTGTAGCCTAATTTTTGCGAGTTCTACAGATTCGCGAAATTTACTAATTTTTGACTGAACCCATAACACATCACCTGAACCTATAACCTAAACACACAAAGCACAAAAATAATGAAACAGTATAAATACATGTATAGTGACAGTCGGAAACTGCACTGCGTGTGTTTGATTTGGTCAAAGGCTCGTTCACTTATTACAGTTCCGAGTTGTGTCTTGGCAAACAAAACCGCTAGTGCTTTTAGATTGCCGTGATCAAGTAAATCAGGATTCTTCCGACAGCATCGATGTCGGGACATTGTTGGCAGTGGTTCCTAAATCAAAATCAGTTTCGTGGATACCGCCTTTCCTGTCTATCCTCTGCCACCAGTGTTACCACTGCAACATCACTGAAACATCTGGAATAGACCACTATTTAATTCTAGTAGCAACGGAAAATTATAGCATTAGATGACATTTTTGCTAAATAAACTTAACTCGATAACATCATAAAAGGATGATTTTCGGAATGAATATGATGCCTTGGAATCGCATCAAATCCGATAACAGTGCTGCAAATCGAACCGGATAGGCCCAATTGCGATGTAAATTTGATTTAACATTTACCCCTGGATAGGTCTATGTAGCAAAGACCACAACGAATGGTAAAACTGCTTCCAACCCACTTCTTTGACTTTGGTTATAATTCCTTCCGCTGCGTCTTCTTCGCGTCATTTTCGTCGTGGTCTTTTTATTGTGAAATTACAGCGCCAATCAACTGACAGCTAGACGCAGATATTTCGCCAAATGAGGTTCGCTTAGTATGACGAATACGACGCGCTTCTTTCGATTAGAGCTTCTAGCATGATGGATCATCCTTGGATCCCGTGGAAACTTAGAGTGGGATTCTGGGTTGCTGATATATTCTCATAATTTCGAATCGCACCAGAATTGGTTCTGTTTCTATTTAAACTTTCGAATTTGTAAAAAGAAATTTAAAGGACATTTCTGTTTCGCTTTTAGCAAATGGTTTCGTGGATCTCTTAAATCTGTTAATCTTCGGGGGCATTTTTAATGAGTAACATTATTGATATACAACAGTATATTAATAATGTGTTCGTTGAAGATGCGCATAATCCTGTTACATCACGGACTCATTTCATATTTTCTGGACGAAGAGCTAGAATGGCTGCAAATATTTGAGCCTCCGAGCCGAAAATCTAAGCTCTCCTTGCATGGTGGAACTCTGATCATTGATATCGCGCAGTAAGAAGCGGAGGAGCGTATCGTTTGAGTCCAGGCGGGAAGATGACCGTTTCCTTCAGGGACATCGAGTGGGGAGTAGGCTATGGGTGTCATTGATTTGATTTTTAAAATGAGAAATTTTAAGCGATTTGTATCTTTTTTCCTCTAGCATTCAACAATAAAAGTAAATTTTGTTTTCTTCATTGGCAACAAGATTCTAGTCAGATACTCCCGTATAATCATTGAAAGCATGCGCCTGTTTCCGTAAAACGTACGGAAAAAATTGTCGTTCGGATGGCTCACCAGACAATTAAAAATAAGTTGTTCGTGATTTAGCGAAACATTCAAAATTTGAATGATATCCGCAATAATTTACGGCTGCTAGTGCAACCAGAAATTGTCCGTTGGTGTAGGTCTGTCCACAATCACTAGTTCTAGTATTGGCAGCACCGTATAGTTTGCGATTAACATTCAACAAATGTTGTAATTACGAAATAGCGCAAACTATGGCTTCGCAGCCACCCCTCCGACCAGCAATGGTTTGGACCGAGAACGTCTGATGTCTGATAGAAGTATTGCAATGCCTCGGACGCAGCGTTTAATAGCGCCGTCCAGCGGGGCGTGCCAATATTGAGGGGAATCAGATTACGGCGCGAAACAGTGATCGATTGGGGGGTCAATTAGGGTTTCCCTGCCGGCGGACGGCGGAACTAACGTGAACAAACTAAAGTATATGCTATAGTTACAGATTTTCTTGTATAACTGTGTCAGGGGTAGCACCGCATTACGAAAATTGTTCAAATAATTGTGTCAGACAGTTTACGCAATAATAATAACCAGGTTTCTGTATGTACATGTAGTTTCAACACCGCTTTCTGTACGTATAGTCTGCTGCACTTTTCCCGCATCGACGATTCAAGCAAATGATGTTTTCCTATCTCCATTTGCACGACAGATTTTTTATGCGTTCAGTGCAGCATACACATACAGCACATACAATAGGACGACAATCTCAGAACAGTTGTTATACTACAGCTTATTAGTGGCTGTGTGGCAGATGCCCGTGAGTTCTGTGACTGGGAGACGTTCAACGCGTCTTGTCCGACAGGAAGCGTTGTCAACATTGGCTCGGCGCGCTACGGACGGATGGAGGTAAGTGAGCCTTTAGCATTGTATTTTCTGCCATTATGCAGCTGCAGCTCTTGGCTAATGTAAAATACACAACCCACAGTTAAATTGCGAATTTGGTGGGATTACTCGCCAACGTCGGTGACTAAAACTGTACATCTAGATTTCCTTGCTATGAACTCAGCCACATTTTGATATCTGGATTCCTGCAATCAGGCGATGGCTTAGCGTTTATCTTTCAACAACGTCTAAGCTGAATGAAAAAATGCCCATAGATGTTATCGAAAGAGTTAATATAAGGAGTCTATTCTGAAAGAAGTTTGGAAGATAAAGTCGTAAATAGAGATATTGGGAACCCTGCATGCGCAGTTGTTTTTTCTAAAAAATATGATAACGTTTGGCGGTCGGCGAATGAATTCAATTTCTGAAATCTTCAACTTAGGCCTAAAAAAAGTTAAAAGTAAGAGAAGCATTGAGAAACAGGCCCTTATAGCTATGTATTCTATCCCGACGATTTCCACCAGGTGGGCCGGTGCGTCAGTCAGAGCTACGGCCAGATTGGCTGCGGCACCGACGTGACGTCACAGCTGGAGGTCACGTGCTCGGCGCGCCCATCGTGTCACGTGACCGTCATTTCGCTGCACGGACGCCGCACGTGTCCCAAGGACTTCGCGTCATATCTAGAGGCGGCATACGAGTGCCTGCCGCGTAAGAGCGTACCATTCAAAGTGAAGCAAACCGCAAAATACGCACAAACTGCAGAAATATACTAACAGCCTTTTAGTCGTCTAATAATGTAAATGTTTGCACACAGATTTGCGCCCTGATGAGAACTGCTGGAGCTTGGTTTTTACGGCCGGATGCAAATACATACTGTCAAAAAATACTGGGAAATAGGGCCTAGTGTGACTACACTTTGTATATATTTGCAAATAAAATACACCGTTACTTTCATTTAAATAGCTATGTGGTGCTGTGGGATCTGAATCTCTTGACTGAACTTGGGAGATAAGATTTATCAGTTTGAGATACCGTACTTGAAGTCGATCCGAGATAAAAAAAAAGATTGCAGTCAATACGAGTGAAGTCGGTAAAAATCATAACTTAAGTCATGCGTGTTGTTATATAGTACATTACTAAAACAGCATATACATCACAACATAATCTATTGCGGTGTGCTTAAGAAGCGGCTCAAAGTTTCAAACTGTGTCAAGCGCGCGTGATAAAGTGATTGAGACGACTATTTGAACCAATGAAATAATAATATTAACAACGCATCATTGATTTTTCGTCAGTGTCGGGATCCGCATCCAATTCAGACTGCGACCCGCTCTACGAACCCCGCTCCCTGATGACGTCATCGTCCCGCCCCCTTATGACGTCACCGAGCGGCGTCCTCTCCTCGATCCTCTCCCCCACAGCCTGCCCCTGGATCCTCCTGGCCGCCCCCCACCAGAGGCTCAACGTCACGATGATAGATTTTACCGTGGCGCCCACTCACGAAGGACTGACGACGTCATTCGGGGCGGAGAACAGACGTCAGCAGCAGCTGCAGCAGCTGCAGCAGCAGCAGCAGCAGCAGCAGCAGCAGCAACAACCACAGCAGCAGCAGCAGCAGCAACAGCAGCAGCAGCAGCAGCAGCAGCAGCAGAGAGGGTCAAGAGAGGAAGAGGGATGTCGACCGTACGCTGTGATCGCGGAGGCAACAGGTAGAAATCTTACTGTGGTTTCGGACGTTTAAGGATCGTATGATCCACCTGTTTCTGTTCTATTTGTTTTATTTATTTATTTTGTTATTGCTGAACGAGCACTGCAGAAAAAGCATGACAAATTTAAATACTATGCATGATGTGCTCCATGACATGACTCATACACTCACTGTAAGACCATGGCTTACGCTTAGAACGCCCTTGTAATCACGTGTCAAATAGATTCTCACAATCGCTCTCATAATTCATAAAATCAAGACAAGCATTTTTGTAGAGAGTTGTATTACCTAGCAGACGAAAAGAAAAATAGAATTTTAGTTCGTAGTTTAATACGTTGATATAAATTATAGATTTTTTTTGGAATATTGTTAATTTATTCATCCTTTGGTTGTGGTTGGGTCACAAATTTTTGGATACAAACTTGGAAAGGCTATGTTCTGTGGCAGGGGGCGAGGGGCCGGGAGGGGTGCGGGGGGACTGGCTGAACACGACCGTGTGCGGGGGGAGACGTCGTGAGTCGAACGTGTACGTGTCCCGCTCGAACGAGCTGAGGGTGTACGTCAGCGGGACACACGCCTTTCTACTGCGATACGAGGGTATAGGCATTATCGGGGCTAAGTTTAGCAGGCATAGTACGCTAAAAATGGTGTTTAACTGCAAATTGTACACCGAATTTGAAACGATCAGGCGTAGCAATACGCGTGAAAATGAACAACAGTGGCGAATGCCTACGTGAGTGTTAAAGCCTGCGCAGTTGCATTGCGCCTGTTTTAGAAGGAACACAGCCTAGGGCATGACACGGCGCTCCATAAGTTGGCCGATCAAAAAATACTCCAATATATAGCGATGTCACACAATTTTTAACCGAAGAGCATTCAACGACACACACTAACATTATGACATCGCATGCAAGGCTCCCTACACTGAAGGCTGGATGGGTATAGCCTATAACAGGAGGACGGATCGCAAATGGAAAGTTTGCGAACCGTCGCGCCGCCCTAATGCTGCTTTATAGAATGGACGCTGGTTCTGAGCTCGCGGTCAAGTCAGGCATGTAATGTCATCGGCTCCCGAATCAGTCGTCATGCCAAAGGGTATGGAGATGCTTTGCAGAGATTTGTCTGCTCAGGAAAAACTAACGCCTACAACTACCCTATTATTTCATGGTAATAGGGGAGTTGTGACTACCTTACTACTTAGAGTTGTGCAATGCATTGAAATAAATTAACGCTTTTTTACATTTATTTGGTGACATTTATTATGCGATTTAGTGACGGCGGCAGGGGGGAGCGCTCATTGATCTAGGCCACACAACATTTACTTTTAAACTCCTAAAATATTTTGCGACTGCCTCCTCTCCCCGCGGTCGCGACCTTCAGTGACTTTGCCCCCCTCCCCCCCCCAATATTGGAACACTCCAAAATTTGGTTTTCTAGAACAGTCAATGGGGCGTCCTTGTGTCTAGCGGGTTGGTTACTCTCCTGTTGCGGTGCAACCAAGCGCGAAGGGAGACTTAATGAAGCGTGACATTTCTTTATCTGCAGGCAACGACTGGCAACGATGCCAATCAGGACTTGGATATGATGCTGATGCAGAATCTAGTCGACTCTTACTAATCCTCTTTCGTAATATGTCGTATTGTGTGAAGCTGAAATAAAATAATGACTTTGAAATATGTAGGCCTATAGGCCTATGCATGTGGAAATCAACTCATGGAGAACAATATAGAAAATTATACCTTTTATGTAAAAAAGTTAAATCGTTAGACAAATTTCATTCAAATTACATTCTACTGGAAGTATATATAGACCAATACCCTTCTACATTTTTAACTTCAGAAATTTGGTTTATAATTGCACAAATGGAATGCATACTTTAGTAACTGCACAAGGAAACCAGTCAAATAGAGTTCTTAAACCCTGAGCACATTTCTGAATGCTCAAATCTATTTCTAAAGCTAAGCCATAAAAAACAACGCGCAACGAAAATCATGGGTATATATGCTGTAGTATAAAGCTGTGGATACCTACTATTTTGTCTTGAACCTGCTGGGAGTCGGGTGTAATTTAGTCCACATCACTTCATAAAAATCACAAGTAGGAGATCAGCTAAATGTCCGAGAAGCCTTGCGGTCGTCTCGTTTTGTGTCGTCGCAGCGTCTTTGAGGAATCCTGGCAGCGGCGATAGAATCGCCATCAAGTTTACGCTCCTCGCGCGCAGCATTAAACTCGTCACGTGGTCCGAGCTTAATTACTCATCACCGCGTGATCTGAGTTTAATCGTCGATCGATTGTCGGCGCGTGTCGAGCGACGACAGTAGAAAGAGAGCAGCGGCTAATTTGGCAGCAGGCTTCAGACGAGGGCGGCTGGGTTTCTACTTTCTAGGAACGAGTTATTCAGTGCTTTCGAAGGGCGAATGCGGACCCATGATGACATCAGATCATCATTCAGTAAGCCCATATCGCTCGGGTTTTGCGGCCTCTGTTCTAGAGAACGTTCCTGCGTGTTACAACGCAGCATTTAAATTATGTTACTGGTTTTGAACCATGCAACGGTTCGGGAAGAGTTATTTTCTTTTGGCCTACATATCAGCAGAACTAAATTTTGATGTAAGGGCTACAGAAGAATGCTGCATGCCATCGTCTTTAATATCTCATTGATTTTGCTGCATTATAGTGACGAAAAATCATGCAAAACGCTGCAAAATAGCGCCATCGTGCAAATGCATATTAACTAAAATATCCGACTTGGGTTAAATCTTGTACACTTCAAACACCTTTTCACAAATGTTGTACTCCCTAACTATATCAGCAAATCGCTAGAAATGTCTTCTAGAGATGACTCATGGACGCCAAGTCTCAAAGTCCCAAATTCCCAGAGTCCCAAAGTTGCAAAGTCGCAAAGTGCATTTTAACTAAAATATCCAAATGGGCCTAGGGGTTAATAACATTTTGCCAAACAATAAATAAAAAATTTCAGTGATTCGATTGACGCGCGTTAACACTTTTATCACTAACCAAAGTTGTCACTTTCTTGTTTTCAACCAATTACATCATGTAGTTCAATAACTTGTGCGTTGCAGCGTTCGGCTGCCCCCCGGTGGAACCCCCTCACAACGCCTGGGTGCGCACCACCCCCACTCAGGCCGTTGTGCAGTGCAACAGCTCGAGCGAGGCGTGGCACCTGACCTGCCGCGGCACGCTCTGGGTCGGACACGTGGGAAACTGCTCCGCCATGTTCTACTCAAGTCAGATGCTTTAGGCTTAACTTGCTTGTACACGACATAATTATTTAAAGAAAAATTTACAACTGTAGCCTGCATGTTCTTCCATGTGGGGGGGGGGGGGTTGCGCTGACGGAATTGTTCAGGCCATTCTTGACCGCGCTTATTTATTTTTTACTGCTTTAACTATCAAGGATTTATTCAGCCCCGTGACATTAATTTGATAGGAAAAATGGCAAAATTTCAGCGGAGTTCCCCATTAATGAATGGAAAACCATAAAGTTGAGAATTTTGAATTTGCTGGTACGGGGTGAACTTCAATACTGAGGGACAATAATGTGAAACGTGAGGGGGAGAGATCTCCCTAAATGTTTAGATAGCAACACCATGATAAAGCTAAGGCCTATCCATTTGCGACAAGTGAAGAAAAATCAAATGCTAATCGGCATAGCCTGTATAGTTTAGTAGCCTGTACTCAGTAGGCTATGCACCTGTACCACAGCTTCTAAGCGAACTTTAATTTTAAGCTGATAACTATAAGCTACATGTAGCTCAAACTTGAAGCTGATAATTTGATATTATTCTCAAGCCGATCTGAGTCTCCTTAAACTCCACTCGATCCGTCATTATCGCCAGTCATTTTGCGCGCTTCACTTTCACAGATTTCCATCAGCGATCATCCTCGTTCTCGGTCGTAATTCTGTAACGAGCGATAATTGGATCCCGTCTCGTGTAACGGCGCCCATAGAGACGGTCTGCGATAAAGAGTATCGCTCATAGAGACGGTCCATGATGGAGGGTATCGCGAAAGCTCTTTGCATCAGATGGCTTCTTCATTTTCCGCTCAGACGATTCACAGATTTGTATTTCTTTGTCTGGTCGGCGGTGAAACACCAATAAAGCACTCATAAAAGAAGTACTATAGGCCTATTGATGCACAATCTATTCTACTTTACGGTGTCACGAGGTGGCATGTGCCCCAAGATTATATTAATATCCTAATATATGTTCAGTTTTATATTGACATCACTCAACGAGGTTTGCAGCAAGTAGTGAGATGCTACATCTTTCGTTCATGCAACGCTGCATTGAGCCAGCCACGCTGTACTCCAAATTGAGTCTATCGCATTTTGTAAGGAAAAATCTGAATGCTGTTTTCAGAAGCCGAAGAAGATTGGACGATGAGGGGGGTATTCGGCAACGTGTCTCATTTCCCGCTCGGTTTGTAAGCCTACTACGGTAGTTAAACATTGGGCCTACTTTAATAAGGATAGTTAAATAGTTTACATATTTGGTTGGATAGTAATGTTTACATAGCGTGTGAGCACCTTTGATTCACAAACGTTTTAAGAAGATGCAAAAAGTTAAGAAATTGACTGCAATTTTGTCAAGTTTTTCATTGTCGAGTATCTTTCAATGCGGCTGTTAATTCTTTACCGTGTTTCAAGCCACGGAGCACCATCCTCCACCATACGCTAATAGAGTTTATATGGATTTTATGATCCACGTAAACTAGTCTGTACTATCGCGTATTTGACAATATACATGTATTATAAGCTCTAATGCTATGCGAGCATTGTTATGACGTGTATAGCTGAATAAACTATATTTTCCATCTACACTCTGCAGTAGCTGCCACCTGGACCAAGCTTAGTTGGAAACGCTAGGCACATACTCTGCTGATATCGTTGACTTTACTTGCGCCGCGGTAGGCCCGTTGCGAGTATAACCTTGCGGCTATCTTTACTCCAATAACAGCAGCGCCTCGGCCTTGCTCTGCTCATCGCTGCTATTTCCCACAAGGGGTCATGCTTTAAATAAAACAGGCTTCCATTAGATGGGCAGATCCGCATAAACCTGTCATTAGGAGCAAAGTGTTTAGTAGCTAGATTAGCTGTCTATCACAGCAACGGCAGTGGTCCTAGGACGATAGAATGCAAAGGTCAACACCGCCTTTCAATAACTATGATGATGCAGCACTGGCCGTGCAGTAGTTTTCTTTGGCTTATCGCTTTTCTCTTAGGCTAGTCAGTTCAGCTTTTAAATTTATTTCCTTACAACACTGTAGTGTGTTGTATGATATTTACGTTTGGTTGGATCGCAGTGTTTCCGTGGTATAAACTGTGAGTGTAAATTATAGAGGCTACCAATCAAAACAGAATAGACCATAGATGCATGCACTTGTTAGTTTCAAAATGAAGAAGAAAAAGATGCATTCTATAATGCTGTTCTCTTGAGCTATAAGCTCAAGAGAACAGCATTATAGAATGCACGCTTCACCACGGCACACAAAAGTAACTTTTAATAGATTCTATGAATTTTACATGTAGTGCACACAATGTCCAATCTTTAAACGATTTAAAAAAAATTAATGACTGATCGAAGTTGAACCGCTAAGGACAAACTTTCAATCAACGGTGTCGTTTAGAGTTTTACGACGTATGAATATTCTATGATAGTTGATAATGTTAAAAATGTCGCTTAAGGCAATACACAAATATATCATGCAAAATTAACAGATAACACAATTCACACAGTACTTGAAATCGTGTTCTTCCGAGAATACTTTGGCGTTATCAAATTTGTAAAGGATTAAACTTTATAAACAAATCAAGATCTAGATATCCGGCTGAAAATTTAAACTAAAACGGCCATTGACAACACTCTTGAACTGCCCATCACCGCTGCAATACGGCGTGTCTGAGGATTTAACTTTTGAATTCCATGGCGCTTAAATCTTCATTGTTCCTGCATTTATTTTAACAATCAACTTGTACACACGTACCAGATCGGCCCACTAGGTGACAGTTTACAACTTTAAAAACTTGCGCTTAATACCTCTTACATCGGCAAAACACCTCATTCGGTTATCCGAAAGAAAAGAAGCCCAGCAATCATCCCAGCTGCCAACACTCCCGAACCCATCACTGCCATCCCTGAATTCGGATCGGGCAGCAACACCGCCTTGCTGTTGCAGTCAGCGGTCGCGTTACAGTAGCACCTCTCGCTCGTGAGGTTCTTAATCCTATACCCTTGGGCTTCCAGGGTGTCCCGATTGTGCTGCGTCCACTCTCCATAGTCTCCGCGCTGTAAATAAATATAATTTTTTTTATTTCACGCTGTAAATAAATACACATTTTCTTATTTCAAGGATGTTCGACAATAATCACAGGAAGTAGCTATAGCCAGAGTTAATTTTAGCCCTCTGATGAAACTGGCTTAGCGTTATGCATCCTTCTTTAGAAAGTCGCGTCGTTCTACGCTTGTGCATTTAAAAAAAGGAGTAGCCTTCACTGCATATTGGAGCACCACAGTAGGCAGTTTCCGAGTTTTCGACATAAATCAGATTGATTACTACACTTGGGTGGTACTTTCAATAAGCCCTTCAATTATAACTAACCTCCTTTTCTGACGTCTAATCTGTTAATGTCCATGCTTTCAGAGAGGTTTAGACGTTTGCCCCTGATGAGGACTGCTGGAGCCGGGTTTTTTACGACCGGATGCCCTTCCTGACGCCAATCAAATGAATAATTATCTGCCAGCTAGCAGCTAGCGACACATTTGTGTGTTTAACAGCCTCGCTGAAGGGCCTGTAACGCCATGGTTTCATAGTTTCCCCAGAACCCAGGTCCTCTGCAAGTCCAACTCCTTAACCACTATACCACAGCGCCTCGCTCTTCAATTATGCATCACTGTCTACAAACCTGTGAAAGCCCCGTGTGGAAGCATTCCTTTTGGTCTGTGTAGCGGGTGATGCATCCTCGCTCCACAGTCTGTACGCCGTACGTCTCATTCCCCTTCTCCAGCTCCAACATCACGAGATGAAACTCACACACTCCCTTCTCCTGAAGGGGACACGCCACGCTGGCAGCGGTGTGGTTGTAGTTGGCGAGGGTGGCGCAAGCCGTGGAGGACTGGGCGAGGGAATCCAAGTAGGATTTGGTTTTTGCGTTGTACCCCCCAGGGCTGGTGACTTGCTGGTGACTGCAGCGGAGGCAGGTGCTTCTGGTGTTGGACTCGCTGGCCGATGTGAGGCGTGCTGAGGTGGATAGTATTAGAAGGAAGAGTGGGATGATGGAGGCACGAGGGGATGAGAAGAGAGAAACGTTGGATTTCGTCGTGTGGATCATGATGCGTCTCGATGTCGACGCCTTCGCAGATTTAATTTCGAAGCGATGTCACGATCTGAAATTTTAAACACGCACACAATTTCTATAGGGTCTAACCGGTAGCTCGGTATAGGTCTACTCGCTTGAATCTGATACTGTCAATGTTTAACTTGAATGGGCTTGGCTAAATCTAACTGAAAAAATGAAATAATTGGGGGTGCAGCTAAGCCCCACCCCCTGTTTTGGTTTGAACTGATGTCTCTCCCCCGTCCCCTTCGAACTCATCAAAGAATCCCC
>JAQIWG010006008.1:0-13808 GCA_034695025.1 Chamaedrilus cognettii | reverse complement strand
CTATATTAGGCAGGCCTATATTAGGCAGGCCTATAGGAAGGCCTATATTAGGCAGGCCTATATTAGGCAGGCCTATATTAGGCAGGCCTATATTAGGCAGGCCTATATTAGGCAGGCCTATAGGAAGGCCTATATTAGGCAGGCCTATATTAGGCAGGCCTATAGGAAGGCCTATATTAGGCAGGCCTATATTAGGCAGGCCTATATTAGGCAGGCCTATATTAGGCAGGCCTATATTAGGCAGGCCTATAGGAAGGCCTATATTAGGCAGGCCTATAGGAAGGCCTATATTAGGCAGGCCTATATTAGGCAGGCCTATCAGTCGCATGGTCTATTTTCTTGAAGTAACTGGTGCTTACTTGAATTTGGACACGTGACATTCTGTCAACTGTTAAGTGTTCTATGTCACGAGTCTTATTCGAGCTTTAGAGAAGCGTATGTTGTTGACATAAGCTATTGTTTCAGGAAGAATCAGATTCGAAACAGATGATGTTTATCGTGATGTCAAACTTCTAACGTTTACGTGAGCTCGATCGTGTAAACAGTCTTGGAAGGGAATCACGCGGCGCTCGACACTCTGTGACAAGCGTGGCTTGGGTCTGGCGATCTGCTTCTTTAATCCGCACCACATCGCATCAGAAAGTATGCAGTACAAAGCGTGTAGCTGAGGCTAGCCGTGAGTTGTGAGCAATGGTACAATATCTCTTGCACAAGCCACGGTGACTCAACTTGATGTTTTAGAGACCCGTTACGTGTCGATGACTTTTTTGCCGGTTTTGATTTTCATGTAATATTTTTAGATTTACTCCTTGACATAGGCTATACCTACTTTTCTGAAGAATGTTTAGTTTCTTTATTTTGTCCACATAGGGTATCTTGCATTCTTTCGTAACTTGATAATCAATTTCTTTCATTTATTCGTCCTCTCCTGGGCTATAGCCTAAGCACTTTTCGACATTCTTTTGACTTCGGGCATTTTTTGCTATCCGATCCAGCATAAATTAGTTGTTATTTCTTTATATAAGCCGATCTTTGAATCAATGTCCTGGAATCCAGACAACTGTAACAATATTATTTTATATTATTCGTTTCTGTCCACCCTCATGATCATTTCCTTCATTTTGGCATTCATGAATCTGTCGATTTTCTTTATTGAATTCAAAGAGTCGCTGTAGATCACAATTTCCTTCTCCGCATAAGCCTCGTGTTCGTGACCACTGTTCTGTATTCAATCTATCGCTTGGGAGATTGTTTCATATTCCGCTGATTGTCTCAGATTCGTTTTGCAATCCAACTGTAGGCCGATGCGGTTGACATATAATCCCGCACGATACGAGTCTACCTTTTGACCACCAGACTTCACAATACGCCTATATGGGAATGGATTCGCGTGCTGTGCGTTGCTATCGCCTAAAACTTCTTAGATGACTTCGAGATCTAAATGTTATTCGTCGTAACTGCATAAGCTTGAGTCCATAACTCGTAGTACACGGCCTTTGTAGCCCAGTTCTGCGTGTATGTTGGTTTTTCGCGCTAGGCAGATGCGTTCGTCGCTGGCACATAGTTGGTTATTTCGGTGCACTGAATAAATAATGATATCGCCCCCCACCGAGTGATATCTCATTATCTTTATTCGGTTCCGAACGCCTGTCGTCTGTCGTATGCGACAACGGGTGACCGCGTGCGATGCAAGCATGCAGTAACTTCTCTGGGCGTGATAGACTCTACAGCCTGCAGCCTACAGCCTGCAGCCTGCTTGACGTGACAATGTAGTGCGATGTAATTTGAATTCACGCAAAGCAATACAAGCAATCGTTATTGTGTTACGATGGGCTAGGTTGAAAATATGAGTTAAATTTTTTTAATCGAGTTTAAAATGGTCGCCACAGCTTAGTGTTAAATGTTAATGACTAATAAGTGCTAGCTAGTGAAAAATCATCATCATTTGCATAGGTTATACTCTATAGCCTATCGTACACGCGCGTGTACAATTGTACATGTACAATGTATGCAATACTTGGCCTCATTATTATTATTAGTTTTTTTACGTTTATTATTCATCATTATTATCACTTCATCATTATTATTATTCATCATTATTATCACTTCATCATTATTATTATTCATCATTATTATCACTTCATCATTATTATTATTCAATAATGGCTTCATTAAAACACAAGATGCAGTTGTGTTTAAGTAAAACGCAACATTAGCCTAATTACAAAACGATTGTTTTTCAACGACAGTAAGGGACGGCTAGGGATAAACTCTTTATATATAAAAATTGTTGGCAATTACACTCACTGCCTCAAAATCAATAATTTTTACGCATGACTACCAACAGTGCTGTAATGAAATTACCTTTTCTCTCCAAAGCCCCCGCAGGCACAGCTCTTCCGCCCGATCGCCCTCACCCCAGGGGCCCCCGGGCGCCGCTGCCCCCGCAGTACCGCCCGCCGCTACCCCTAGCGTGTCCCGCACTCAGGCACGCAAGTCCTCTCTCGGTAAATAAAACCCACAACGCTGACTGCCCGCCGACAGTCGTCGCTTTGTGCGCGCAGATTAGCGCGAGATAGAGCGAGAGAGCTGCGAACAGCGGGCGGTCTGTCTGTCATCACCCGAGCTGTGTGAGGCGCGCACTGCTGAAGGCGCCGCACTGATGATGACATCAGGCCGTGGCTTATAACGTCGACCGTCGGCGAACAAACTGTTCAGCTTGTGACTAATTTATTCAGTCGAACGACTCGTTAAAATTGACGGATGGGTTGTCGCTTGACACAATAATGAATAATGTCAATTGTAGAAATATGATAGACGCTGTGAATGTTATAGCGTAGTACAGGTAAGCATGCACATAGAGTATGCGCGAGGCAAGCCTAATTGGTTGTGGTGTTTTGTGCGGACAAGAACTGATGGTCGTTAGTCAAACCTCGTTTTGTAGGCTATTTTCCGTATCGACTCCCTGAGCGCTTAGGCCACAGGCTGGAATGATTTTTTTATTTTAATGGCGACTAATTTTTTTAATGGAGCCATAGGCGCGGGTCTATTCTCTGCGTCAATAGCGTGTGAGAAAGTTCGAAGGTAAGTCAATGACTTTGTCTAGCTAGGCATAGGCCCGATATTTCATTTTGTTTTCTTGAGGCATGTTACATAAGGAGTAATGTCATGCTTAGTTTTATTGAAGGCAATGAAATTTTTTGAGATTTTTTACCGCGCTGTAAATTATATGACTGTAAATTATATCGCAAAGGTTCGTGTTTTAGTTTTTATTCGCTGTATGGCGCCTGCTAAATGCCTTTATAATAGGCTTTATTACAATTACTAAGTGCACGAACTTATGCGATCATCAGCTCAATATACACAGGGAGCATGGACTTGGCTCACATTTCAGCAGGCTGATATACACATGTGGGCTATACTGTATGGTTACACATCGAGCAGGTCACGTGTAAATACGTGATGATGAGCCGAAGTTCAGTCATTGGAAGTATTTGTTCCGGTGTTCGGACAATTTGTGTTTGCCGAGGGGATTGAGGAATAATGAGCTTTCTCGTTAATGCGCCTCACTGGCTGATGTTTGATGAACTGAAGCGCGAGTGCTAATAATAGAGAGCACGAGAATGACGAATTCTTTGTTGGCTGCTTTGCTGTCTGCTAAATGAACTGTTCATACAACACTGCAGGCTTTACTTGCTTTTATGCACAGTTTCACAATATCCTATTATACGCTTTGAGGCATAATTTCAGTACGATTTGCTTTTTTGTGGTTTTGATCTACGCATAAGCATTAAAAATTCACGGGTTTTGGTAAAAAGCCGTGTAGTATCAAACTGCCCGCTCAATTGTTTATTTTTATTGACTAACTATGTTACGTAATAGTATTGGGCCGCAGCGCTTTACTGCAGTTTGATCCTAGATACCCTTCTGTAGCAGCCTGCACTACAGACACTGCCATGACGGTGGAAGCTTATCATATTTTCACAAGATCATCAAATTTCATTGGATAAATTTTCTGAGTACATTATTATTGTTACTCGTAGTCCATTCAAACCTGATTTAAAATTATTTTGACTGGGTACTCAACGACGTGACCGGACTTCCTTCAGGTCGCTCTTAAGCTATACTGCGTTTGGTCGGTCACTGTGACACAAACACCGATAAAGGAGTTCTGAAGGAGTTCTAAAGCTTTGAGTGGACGGACCGATGTGCGAAGAATCGAAGAATCTGGAGAGCAGAAAGAAGGTTGGTTAACAATAGGATGCATGCTGTGTCGAATCGGGCGCTGCCGCAAGGGAGCGTGTGTAGGCCTAGTCTTACGGAGTGCGCGACTTCTTTCATCGCCTAGTTGAGTCCGTGAAAGGGATAGAGTGGACTGAACGCGGTGGTCACGACGCTGACAATGCTGCTAGTTAGCAGACTTTGTGCAGCCGCTTGACATTGTACCATTGTACAAAGTAGGCTTATTGAATTAGAGTAATAGACCTCTATGTGGCCATTGGGCCCTAATGCCTCGTTCTTGCAGCACTGTGCTGCCAACATCTTCTATGAATACTTACTGTAGCCTCTGACCATAGACCGAGTTTAATTTTTCATTTTACGAACTAAATTGATAAATAAGTTTTTTGTGATTCGGTCAAAAATTCTTGAAACATTGCGCCTGCCATAAATTTATTTTTACCAGAGTAGGCCTAAATTTGTGGCCAATTTGATAGGTGAGCGGCATCTATCTCCTCGCACATAGGTAGCCTTCCTGAGGTACCCTGCCTGAGGTAGCCTGCTAGGTGGCCTGCCTGAGCAACGTTATGGTCTGCAAATGCGTAGGGCCTAGCCTATATCACGAGTTGAGGTCTTTAAATTCTTCAGATTTTGAATAGGCCTATATTGGTTAACTCACTGACATAGCAGCAAGGCCTCCTCAACAAGGCTACTGCTTAAGACTATTATTAAGTGTTGATGACAAATCTTTGACTCGTCCATGTCAGTGTGCATCAGTTTATGCATGCGGATCCTGCACCGAGAAGAAATACTACACTGCAAAATTTGAGTGCAATGCAAATTATTCTTGAATTGAGCAGCTCCGGCAGTGCTATAGGGCACAGCGTAGGCCACGTGACATTGTTTAGGCCTATTATAGGTCTAGTTCCGTTTTCGGAGCGAAGTGAACTGAAATTCTAAGGCTTCTACCAGGAACTTGAATCTGTTGAAACTGTTAACGTGTGCTTCTAAAAATGTATTGCGCATACATAATAAGGAGTTTTTATTATAGAAAGGGTGACGTGACAAGCATTTGTTATTTACTTGGGAGAAAATTCAGCATTCAATTTTTTGATCGATTATTGCGTGCAATTTTTCTCTGCAGCTACTTCGAGCTTGAACCAATCCCTGATTAGTATTGTTTAAGTTTGCGATTTCAAAAACATCTCTGCATCATGCGAGGGGTCGTATAATAATGCAGTACAATGCAATTAGTTCGTTATTATTTGATATTCATTGTGATTCTATTAACATATTTATAATATTGTGATAGTATGATATTATAATATATATACATATATATCTACTATTATGATAATGTTATGATATTATAAGTTTGATTTATTCTTTCTTTATAATGGTTCTTACTTATTCTCGTTTTGAGAAATGAATGTAGGTCTCCAGGACTCAGGCGAACGCTGCGCTCTGCTAGATGCATGAAATTACCCCCTGCTGGAGAAACTGGTCTGATTTGAACGATCGCGGAGTTTATCATCCGTTGTTACTAATCTAATCATCTCCCAAAATTGCAAGAAACAAACATTTTTCATCAAGCATCCGCATAGGTCTGCCACTCATTGTACCCGCACGACAGCGAACTGACATGTCGACAGTACTGACAACTCTATATAAATCTTCCCGTGTTGCTATAATTCTTGTCACTTGGGGGAATTGCCTTGAATAAACGCTGTCTCAATCCGGCAGAAATTGTGCATTTCATTTTTGTGATTTATTGTAGAATCAGCCGCGCCACGCGACGGAAATTATTCACATCTGAGCGCACGGTGACATTCGACAAGACTATTGTGAACAGAAGCAAGCAGCGAACGATCCACGGGAACGACGTTGAAAACTGAAGCGACTATAACACTAGGATACACTACGACCTTCGTGTCGCAGATCTACACTCACGTAACATTGCAGGTTTGATACAGCGTAGAGCAACACGCAATAAATCGTGGCCAACAGTAACAATCATAGAGAACTGCGTGTTGACAATGATAACAGAACAGTCCAACATTATCAGCGGTAGGATACAGCAACTGCGACTGTGGCAAAACGGCTGCGTCGAGGGTTGTCACAACGACAAATCATGATTGCAATGATACAAGTTAGTGTGCGATTAAATTTTAATTTGTAAGAAAAAGTCTACTAACTTAGCATACGATTTACTCCTTTAATTAACTCTTCAATTAATTTCAATTGTCAATGTGCAAGAGCTCATAAAATGATCACTATGTGCCGGCTATGCGTACTGCGAAAATCTTTTTGATGCTTAGCCGCAAGTCAATCTGGAGAGAAAGTATAGCTGTGCTAGATCAGAATGTTAACTAAATATGAAATACTAAAACATAATGCTGGTGCTCATGATTTTGGACTAATGAGGACAGATTTTGCGCAGAAATTCAGAGCTATGATTTAACCCGAATCTCTTTAATGAATCTTGAACCTCTGGGAGCCTACTGCAGGCTACACAGAATGCTTTTTTGAAAGTTGCGGACAGCCGCCACACATAAACAGCTATAGCCTACTTTCAGACATCGAAAAAAATAGATTGGTCGCTGCGGAGGCATCTGAGACAATTCATTTCGTTTCAGCAGCAAGAGAATCACCAACATTCTGCGCAGCTTCTACGCATCAAAACCTTACGTCTGTGAAGCGAAAGATGGATGGGCACCTTGCAACAGTTTCCATGGCGACCCTCCTGCTGCTAACGACCGCTTTGATTGAAGGGATCGACGCCAGAGGTAAGCCGTGGGATCACAATACGACAATTCAGGGAAGGTCACGTGATGCTTTGAGCCAATCACGTGATGTATCGGAGATTTACGTTCATTGTGCGATCTGTGAGAAGAGGAAATAATTACATTCGTTTGAGGGGAGAAAGCTGAAAGACTTATAACTAACTATCTAGCATGCCAAAACCGTATGATTCTGGTAATGCCTTGCATGCAATACATACTGGACTGCTTCTATGAGCAATAAAGATACTGCATTTCTATAGTAAGATATCAATGTGCTTACATTTAAATTCGAATACATCAATACAGGTTAAAAAATGAATTTAAATTGTGAAGAATTTTGTTAAGTGGGACTTGATTATAATTATTGAATTTGAGTTGCTGTAATTACGACTCGAACAATAAACATACCCTATGCGAACAATAAACTAAGACCCTATCTGATCGCAATTTAAAAAAAACTTTCTGCGATATCTTACAACTGTTCTGTTTTCCAGTTCAGTTTTATGTATTTTCTCTTCCACCAGGCCCCCCGACACTGCTTGACTCAAACTACCAGCGGCGTCACGTGGTTCGCGAAGGAGACCACCTCAAGTTGACCTGTCCCGCCACGTCCACCCCCCCGCCCATGTACACCTGGCAGAAGGGCGGGGTGGACATCGGACCGGGCTGGGAGCAATACAGAGTCAGCAACGATGTGCTCCGGGTGAAGGAGCTGGAGCTGATGGACTCTGGAGTGTTCGTCTGTAGGGCGACCAATGGGTTCGGGACTCTGGACGTCCGGCATCTCGTCTTTGTCTATGGCAAGTAATATACAATTAAAATTTTTGATATTTATGCATTTTTGGGGATTATTATCACCGTCGTATAATAGTATTGTATTGCATAAAATGTTATTCACGTATTATGACGGTAGCTAAGAATTAATCGTAATTGCTTTGAGACATTTACTTTTGTTGTCTGGCTTTTGGATTTGGGATAAATATCTGGATCAGTCAAGCTTGCTGTTGCATTGAATTCTGTCACTCCTATTTGTTAATGTAGTATGCAATTTTATACTACATTGCATTTTATTGATTGCATTTAATACATTGCATTTTATACATTGATTGATGGTATTGTGATTACACGCTGTAATGCTTGTAGGAAATGATACGATATTGCCGCCGGAAGATTTTGAAGAAGACTTTTTTGAAAGAAAAACTGAGAGTGAAGGTGAGGCTGCATTATCGCATTGTCTTAGTATGGAGGCTTTCAAAAATTAGGAAAAACCTTGAAACATGGATAAACCGTGGAGGAATAGCTGCTTCAACGCTCAATTTTTGGGCTTGTTTCAGTTATCTAATGTGTGGAATATTTTTTGTTCAAAGTTACTCCAAATCATTATTCAACAATGCTTCAGAACTGAGAGAAGTTTGACGCATTTTTATTCACTTAATTTTCGGATAAAATAATCCCATGTTAATAGCTCAACAACACTGCATCTTGATATTTTGAACGCAGGGCCACTCGCATTCTACAACCCGGGTCAAATGAAACCTCAGATCTCGACGACAGTGGGCGACACCGTCCGCCTAACTTGCGCCCTCACGGGTAATCCCCTGCCGGATATCCGGTGGTTTAAGGACGGGTCAGAGGTCAGCACGGCAGGGGAAGCAGAAGATGACTCGGAGGACAAAGTCAGCTCGACTCTGTTGCTGTCTAACGTTCGTGGCAACGATGGCGGACGTTATACGTGCACGGCGTCGAATAGCCTTGCGTCTCTGAACTACACCTACGTCGTAATTGTTAAAGGTGAATTTGTTCGATTTATTTGTAATTATAAATTTACCTCTTGTATTGTTTTGGCCTGATGTGGATTGGTTCATATCTGTATTTCTTATTTCTATATTTTTTTGGTCATGTTGATTTCATGTATATTATATAATACTGTGAATGAGGCAGAATGCCTTAATTTTGTTCGAAGCTTGTGTTTGGTCTTCGTTGGAACTTTGAACATTAGAAATGTGTGCCCTTGTAACAAGTCGTATACTTTATAGCATTCAATTTTATATTTGACTGCAGAATTTCTCGCTTCATTTAAGGGATATCTCTAACGGCCCAAACGAACTAAGAACTCTTGTATAGTTTTTTTTCAATGGCACTTCGTAATTGCAAATTATAGTTCAAGCTAGACGTTTCACTAAACTAATAGTTACTTAGCCACTTAGGCTGAGTTGTTCAATAGGGAGTTATTTGAACCATAGTCGAACGATCCAGAATTATTTGAATAACTCCCCAATATTGGCGTGTTGTTCAAACAATCCTGGATCGAAATTGCGCGATCTGATTGGATCGTGACGTCATTTTTGTTCTGTGACTATTTAAAACCAAATAACTCCCTATTGAACAGCTGGGCCTTAATATCTAATTGTGTTCAATCCATTCTCTTCAGATCAAGCAGAGTCTGGTATCGTGATGCACAACCCAAGGAACGTCACGGTCTTGCAGGGAGAGAGCGCGTCGCTGGACTGCTATGTACGCAGTCTCTCCACACCCCTTATCACGGTAGGCAACCTGCCTGTCTTTATGTTACCATGGTCTAGGCTAACAGTGGACCGATCTATCTAATATTTAGAAAAGGTATTTACTAAGCCTAAGAAAAAGCAGACGATGCACTCAAAGCCTTGATTTTCCCTTGGAGTTTAATTGATAATCAAAACAGGTGGGACTTGGCACCTACAAAATCGTTAAAAGTGGGGGGGCTGTAAAAGTTAGCCCTACTTTCTGAGTTTGGGGGGCTATGCCCCCTTTTGCCCTCCCGTACCGCTGCCCCTGCAAATGATGTATCTATGGCTCTTTTGTCTTTCAATTTGATTATAAAATAATCAATTGCAAGGAACATGTAAGGATGTAAGCGATATAGAGGATTATACCTAATAGACAATTAAAGAATGTGAAGCAGCCATAGGCCTGATGATATTTATGAAATATGACGTTTAAGATTTTCATTTCATAGTTTAGTTGATCATGAGCATTGTGTTCAAAAGCCTATAGAAACAAGAGGTTAACACGGATTCTTGGTTTCTGCTATAAGTTTGGTTGCAAAATAAAGGTGTGGTTTAGATGAATCACATATCAAAGGCATGTATGTCGACCCGTTCAGTGGTATCAGCGCATCGATCCCTCTATCGACGTACGCAACTCATCCTCAGCCATCGTCACCATCCATAGCGACCGTTACGTGGAGCTGCCGGGTGGTGGCGGCGTGACCGAGTTACAGCGCGACGGCAGTTACCGCAGCAGGCTGGCTGTGCAGCGGGTCACAGAGCGCGAGGCGGGAATGTATGTGTGTTCCGCTACGAGCAGCCATGGGGTGCGCTTTCGCAACGTCTACCTCATAGTGCTGCCGGGTGGGTGATGGTTTTATCCGAGGTTATTTGAGCAGGCGTAGAACGCCAGAAATAAGGGTTTACTGCAAATTGTACGCCTAACTTTGAATGGACAAGCGCGACATAACGCTTTAAAATTGACTCTGGTGGTATTTGCTTACGTGGTGTTTGAGAGCTTAGAAATGTCATTACTCTTGTTTTGTAAAGAGCAGGCGTAATGCTACGGTATTATTATTTTTTCAGGAAAAAACGAGTCCTGTATTATGAGTTGGTATGTTATGGGGAGCAAATAAATACATTGGATGGATTCTTTTTATTTATATTCATGTGGTGAATGTGGTGTGCAATACATAGTTGTGAAGTTGGAATTGTAAGTGCAATCTAAAATTCTGTAGAATTTAAATAACGCGCTACGGTGCTGCATGAGAAAGAAAGTATAGGTTGAACCAAAGGCTCTTGATTGGATTGTTAACATTTTCTAAATGTAAAATTTTAAATTGCGAAGTGGCTGTACTGGAGTTGCACTGGAGCCATTCTTGACTACTTAGTGTAATATGAATTGTTACTAACTGGAACAAAACAAATAAAAATGGCGGCAATAACTAAATCTCTTTCTATTCCCGCAGCCCCTGCACAATCCGCAGACGGCGCTCACTGGTCCGACAGCCACTCCCCCTTTCTGCCAATCATCATCGCCCTCGCTTCAGTGGGCGGAGCCTTCCTCCTCGCCATCATAGCCTTCATCATCTACCGCCAGCGGGGGGCGGGGTCCAAGCCCCCGGGAGCTCCCCCTCTGCGCCCCCTGCCGTCAGCCTCAAGCGCCGCTGCGTCCACGGTGACAACCTTCCCCGGTCGAAGCCCCCCAGATCGTCGGGGCGACCACCAATATTCAGCGATACAGGGGGGGCATGAGCGGGAAGCGATGCTGCCGCAATTGGAGAGAGGCCGGGGGCAGGTGGGGCAGGTTGGGGCGAGGGGGGTGAGGCAGGAACAGTTGTGTTTGTCGTCGGATAATTCAAATTCGTTCGGTTCGTCAGGGGGGGCATCAGTCGCTTCGCCGTTGCATCAGCAGTACGCGACGCAGCAGAGGATGTTGTTCCAGCAACAGCAGCAGCAGTTGCTGCAGCAGCAGCATTTCCTGCAGCAACAGTACTATCAGCAGCAGCAGCAGCTGTTGCTGCAGCAACAGCAGCCGAACGGTGGTAGAAATAGAGGCGATAGGCACACTGCTTACTGCTAGCGATCTATACAAGTTCTAGGCTACGTCCCTTCGATATTTAAATGCCACATAGTATTTTGCAGATAACATTATTGAAGTAATATTATTGAGATGGGTAAGTGACTTGAGTCAATTGATATGCATTGTATGATGATCCCTTTTGTATTAGAGTGAAAGACTGAAAGCGACTGATCCGGATGATTTTTTTAAATTAAAATCTGAAAATTATTTTAGTATTTGTTAAACCAAATTGTTAAAATTCATTTCTAAAACACACTGGTGACAAGGAAGCGATAAAGAATTTACTTTCAAATAACGCAGGGCCCAAGAATTTAACTTCGGACAAGAATTCTGAAACCGATTTTGTAAGTCATTCGCTGGTTTGTAAAAATTGGTCACATTATCACAGTCCACAATGTATTAGGCTCGTTGTTTAATAGCTCTTTGGCTAATTTTAGGCTTTAGGCTCTTTGTATAATTTTATGGGTAAATTGTGCATATTATTCATCATAATTTATTTTATGCATCATAAAAGAATTTACTCGGCCGTCTCATTCATTATTAGCCTAACTTCTAGTCGGATATTTTAGTTTAAACTGGTTTAAATGCATTTTTGCGACTGCGACTTTGCTTAGCTAAGCATATATACTCCAGCCTCCTCGACAAGCAGCGAGCCTCGACGAGTCTGTCTGCCAGGCATGGCATGGCGCTATTTTGAAGCCTTTTTCATCATTTTTCTTCACTATTTATAATGCAGCAAAACCAATAGGACATTAATTTAAACTGTTGCAGGGCGACCAATAATATTATTTATTATCTCTTTCATGTTAAGAAGCAGCCGATTAAGAAATAAAAAGAAAAAGACAGAGGAAAAAGAAGACCGCTGTCCTACGAAAGTTCTGTCGTTAGCATGATCTTTGGCAAGGGGTGTGAGCAGTGAACAGCTGATCGAACTTTGAGATTGCTACAAGACTTTGTATCAATAGTTAAACCATAATTCATTAGCAAAATTAGGCCCACAGTCTACGGGTAATTTTCCGAACATTAGAGCCTGCAGCTATTCTCTAGGCAACTAGTGTGTGCCTATCGTCGACGTAGTAGACTTAATGCATTTTACTAAAGCATTAGCTACATGCGTGGTATCATGCAACTCAATATTAATTGTTTTGTCAATCTTTAAATAATGAATCTTTAATCACGTTGTATATTGTTATCCACTTAAGTAATATTTTAGAATATTTTTCATTTGTCATTTTTGCTCGTGGTTAAACTGCAGCAAGATCTAGATCCTAGAAAATATATCATTTGACCGATGTTGTTCTTGCGCTGTTCTAGTTATAGCCAATACTTTTAATCGATCAAAGCTATACTCTTAACGCCATTATTTAGTACTCTCCATTGCAAATTTGTGGGTAATAACCTCTCGTATCCCCCATTGCAGCTAATGACGACATCAAAAATGAAGTTCGCCGCTAATCTCGGCTTCCTCTTCGTGAAGGAAGCCACTTCCCTCCCTGATCGCTACGCCCTCGCCAAGGCTGCCGGCTTTACAGCCGTCGAGCTACCCTTCCCCTACGAAGTTCCCATCGAAGACATGGCCGCTGCCAAATCCGCTTCCGGCCTGCAGCAAGTTCTCCTTAATGCCTATCCAGGCGACCTTTCCAAGGGGGAACTCGGCATCGCCTTATATCCGGATCGTAGAGAACAGTTCCGAGAAACGCTCGAGTTATCGATCAAGTATCTTAAAGCGTTGGACTGCAAGCGGCTGCACATAATGGCAGGGAAGGTCGGGCCGGGGGCCGATATGGTTCAGTGTGAGGATGTGTATGTGGAGAACCTTCGCTACGCGGCCGGACGACTGGAAAAGGAGGGAGTTCTGGCTCTGATTGAGCCGTGCAACAATCAGTGGATCCCAGGGTACTTCATGAATCACCCAGAGATGGCGCTCAAGGTAGTTCTTTTGTACAACAGGCCGATATTATACTAAATCTTTATTCACCGTAAAGGCAGATTATAGCAGTAAATTTGTTACCTAACTGAACGTAAAATATTAAATTAAAGTGCTGGCAATGCAAGGGCGTAGAATCTTGGAATGAGTTTATATGCGTAACAAGGTTGTCAGTTTTATACTTGTAGTTATTTGATGTTATAATACGAATACATTTTTTTATTGAGTATGGAAAACAGTGACGGTTCCAGGGGGGGGGAAAGAGGGGGCTT
>JAQIWG010006007.1:0-13811 GCA_034695025.1 Chamaedrilus cognettii | reverse complement strand
CCGTCGCTCTTTTAGCTTCGCTGCACCCTCCATTTGGAACTCACTTCCTCTCTCACTCCGTTCTTGTCCTACACTGCTCCTGTTCCTTTCTGGTTTGAAAACGCTTTTTTTCCCGCCATAAATTTATTTTTTTTCCTAGACGGACATACTGAAATCTGACCCTGCTATCCGGCACCCTTTCTCCCACCCTTTCGTCTTGGGTTTTTATCAATCTCTTGATGGATGCCCACGGCGAAGGAAGGTCCCCGATGACATCGTTAGATGCCGAAATGGACTCTAAGCCCATTATTATTATTATTATTATTATTATAGTATGGAACTCAATGATCCGTAGTACTATGCTGTGGTTCGTTGCGGCAACAATCATGTGTGCAGCCGCTCATTCTTATTGCTTGTTCTTGCTCTCGTGTTAGGTGAGCATTCACCTGCCAGACGGTCAGCTGATTCGACGGTTTGGCTCACAGGGGGCGGGGGACTCTCAGTTCCACTGGCCCCGATACGTCACAACCGATCCCTTCGACCAAATCATCGTCAGCGACGGAGGCAAGTCTTCCATAGTTGGTTGTTGTTAAGGTTGTTGTATCTGATCTCAGTCAACAGTGCTTCTAGTGGTACAAATAAACAATCAAGAATACAATGGCCACAGTTTCTCTTAAATTAAGACTATTTTTGTTTATTTGCAAACAGGCTGATAAACCACAGCCCAGAACAAGCACAAATGTCATACATAATGGATGAATAACGCTAGCCAGTATATAAACTTAGCACTGTAATATATATGTATACTATATATATATACTATATGTATACTATCATATATATGTAATGTGCATGTATACTGCTGGTTGTTATTCTCTGCTATATACAGTAGTTCCAAAAAATGGTCTGTGTTTAATGCATTTTGGGGGTGTGTTTTAATGTAAATTATGTCATTATACATAATTATACCTATGTAGTTATATTTATAGTTTTATTTATAGTTATATTTATAGTTATATTTATAGTTATATTTATAGTTATATTTATAGTTTATTTATAGTTATATTTATAGTTTTATTTATAGTTTTATTTATAGTTATATTCGTACTGTTCCTTGTTAGGCAACCACTGCGTGAAGGTCCTTGACTCCACCGGTCAGTTCTCCTTCAAGTTTGGCTCACTGGGGGCGGACGACGGGCAACTGAAGCACCCCCGGGGGGTCTGTGTCGACCCCAACGGGGGCATTGTGGTCGCAGACCAGGACAACAATAGGGTGTCGCTCTTTGGGGGGGAGGGCACCTTCAGGAGACACTTGGTGAGCGTGCACAAGCCATGGGGAGTGGCGCTCAGCGAGGGGGGGCTGTTGGCCGTCACTCACAAGCAGGGTGTATCGCTCTACAAGGTGTTTGACCCCCTGCCCTGAGGGGAAACTTTGAGAATGCAAAAGGAAGTGCCAGGAGTTGACTGAGATGCAGTTGTAATGAATTCTGGTGTGCTTCACGTAGTTTCAAATCTACTTTTTAGTGTACAATGTTGGATCTGCATTTTGCATGTGACTCAATGAAATGATGGCTTCTTTTGGATGCGTTTCTGTTTCGACATCCCTAATCATGTTTTTTTGTGAAGAAGTTTGGTGATAAACGTTTGGCGTGTAGGTGCATGGATAGGCTGATGAGATAACTTACACGGGTTGCGTTGCTAGTGAAGGAATGCAGAGTTTGCAGCATGCAAAGTGCGGAGTAATTCATATGGATAGAAGTCGTATTTTAGGGAAAAAGTGTGTTGATACTCCTATCAGGAATGATTTTGGAAATGTATCGTTGGTGTTTACTTCCATCTCCTCGTGATATTGGGCCGACGGTTATGCCATGGCTTCGTTGTTCAACATATCCGTCTATTTAGACATCTCGATCTCAGATTTTTTTCAGTTTGACTTTCAAAATGGACTGGCTCTCGGACGCGCATGTAACGCAACTCACTTTAATTTTCTGCAAGTATATTGTACAACGCAAGTATGCTGCATATGATTCGTACTAATTCTGGTAATTAGTGGCATATCCGTGACGAGACTAAATGGAATAAACTGCCACCCTAATATCCGTACCCACCATTGCGAGTTAACTTCGAGTTGGTCAATCGGCGAGTTGAGGGTGACCATTGTCAATCTTCTATGCCTAGTGTAACGTCACACAATCCGCCAATTGAGTCAACTTGCGGTAACTGCAATGGTGAGTACGGATATAAATGTTGAAGTGTGGCATCGAAGAATCGTTGAGCAAGTAAGCAGTTGGCGGCGCAATACACCACCTCGTTTTATGTACAGAGCATCAACGTTGTTTTAGTACTTCGTGTCTGAACAAATAGTTTCGAGTGGACTTCAACCATAATTTGTGTTTGATTTCTATGTAACATGGTTTAAATTGTTTATGCAATATATGTTAAGATTTTTTTATTACTGGTCCTGGTAAATGGACTAATTAGTTCTAGGATAGTGGATTCAACTTAATTTGTGTTTGGCATCATTTTCGGACAAAGTCTGACTTTGTTGTGAAGCCCAACAGCAGCGTTAGAAACATTGCGTGCGGTATTAGCCCTCAGGCGAATCATTTAGACTGATAGAAGTGTAGTATTATCTTGTTTCATGTTTTTATTGCATTCCCCTCTTAGTCATTTCCTTATTCGGTATTGAAATGCACCAATTCCATATTCTTATACAGTATTGCACAAGTTCGTGCAAATATATATATTTGTTGAACGTTTTAATTGTTTTTGCTCTCTTTTTTGTGTTTTGTTACCTCATCATTGTTAAGGTGGGTTGCGCGAAACTTGAGCACGAGGTTAATTCTAGCATCAAGCTGATTTGCAATTTTGATGCACTGGGTAATATAAAAATTAAATCTGTGTGATTGGTTCATCGAGTTGGTTCGACTCACTGTTAGTGTATTGAAGTTAATTTTTAAATGCTACCATTGCCATAATGCAGTCATAATGCATAATGCAGTCTACATGAAAAAAATCGTTGATCCAAAAAGTATTCATGCAACTATTTATTTTACTTCTTTCTGTATGAATGCGCTGCGTTGGATTGTGTTTGTAAATTTTGCTCGCTGTAGTGTACCGTATTCCATTTACATGATTGTGTTCTTCAGTTGCAGTACTCGTGTATTACATGAAAAAGGTGTGCTGCAGCGTTCAGACACATGACGCGCTGCATTGTGCTAAATGTTTATATTATTGAGCTATGTACACACTGTCCCGATGAAAATGACACCACTTTAAACTTGTCATAACTCGGTCAACCGTTATCAGATTGGTCTGAAATTTTATACACAACAACTGTAGCCATATCTACACCAACCTGGAAATTTGTAGAGAAATGTGACTAATTTTGCCAAAGTTATGGCTGTTTTAAAAAAAGTACAGAAAAAAGTTTCCACATTGGTTGCCCTTACAGTCAAGTGACGAGTAAACAGACCATAAATGCAGTCACAACTGATGTTTAAATTGTTCTTCTTGTTCGCATCCACATTACAGAAAACGGGACGCCACTGTTTGATTGCTTGATCCATGATTATGTGATCAAACGACTGCCATTTTTCAAGCATACGAGTCGACGGATGATTTACGTGACAAATTCCAATGTGATAAATGCGTTCCTTCAGTATAGCTGTAGACTCCACACTCCATATCTGAGGGTCTAGAGGATATAACCACGTCTTCTGTAATGCGGATGCAAACAAGGAGGGCACTTTAAACATCAGTTATGACTGAATTTATAGTCTGTTTATTCGTAACTTGACTCTAGGGCACAATACGTGACAACCAATGTGGAAACTTTTTTTTTGGTACTTTTTTGTAAACAGCCATAACTTTGCCAAAATTATTAGCTTTTCTCTACAAATGTCCAGGTTGGTGTATATATGGCTGCAGTTGTTGTGTATAAAATTTCAGACCAATCTGATAACGGTTGACCGAGTTTTGACGTTTAAAGTGGTGTCATTTTCATCAGAACACGGTGTAGTATTTCATGGTACTGAATACTACCTTGTTTCATTTGTGTGTATGATAGGCTAAATTACCAAGCACTCTTGACAACGGATATGAAAATCGCTGAAATCATCAGATATTACTTCTACTCAGTGATCAAAACTCTTACGCAGTCATGTCTACCGTTGAACACGAAAATTTTAGCATGCACGTCAGTTTGGCGAATTTCGCGAATGGGTAAAACTCGCAAAAATTACATGCACGCAAATAATGCTGCATTAGCCTTATACAACAGACAGTCCTTAAAAGCTCAAAAATTAAGTACGCCATAATTTCTGATATGAACCGCAGAAGTAACATGCAGCGAGAATTTCATGTTTACAGTATACGATTCCTCTTATTGGGGGGGGGGCACGTGAGGGCGTGTGTCCGTGACTGCTGACGTCCAACCCGTGTGCTAGCATGGAAACTGGACGGGAAAAACGGAAATGATGATGATGACGATTCCTACAAATGTCATTCAATTTGCACAAAGTTTCAACACTATGGTTCCCATAGAGCTATAATACGACGCACAATAATGCCTACGGTGGATGACTCTTGATGTGCCCTCCATAATCCACACGCTCTCATACTTGCCCTGTGTATCACGTGTAAAGAAATGCCAGTTTTTTACTACTGAATAGTCAACAATTATAAGACACGGATATATTGTGTGGCTTGAAACATTAGCGTTGGCCCATTTAATGAAAACATCACTAGCGGAATCGAAAATCATTCTTTAAATGATTAAAGATTTGTTGCGATTTTTTTTTATTCCGTAAATGCGGCTTTAAATTTTATTCTCATTATTTTCAAATTGTGTCAAAAAGGATAAACCAAAAAAAAAGTTGAGTACTGCGCGGATTCAAACCGATTCACATCAAAACTTCTCATTTTGTAACCAATCTATTATTTAACTTATCACGTTCAATTTTTATAAGAGCGGCTTGTGCATTAAAATTTATTTAATTTTTCAGCTATTTTCTTTTAGGTCGTCCTAGCAAAATTGCTGTCAACGACCTGTTTTATTTTCAAATAGTATTGTTCTGACAAACATTCTGTCCTGTCATTGCATATTGTTTGCTATTACATACATTCTTTGTTTTTAAACTGCTATACTAGTAAGCTCTACGATCCTATTTATTTGCAGATTATCATGTTATGCGCACTCAACATCATTTTATAGTACCCGTACTCCATAAGTATTATAACGATTAACGTTTGACTATCTGTCGTCATCCAGATCTCTGTTGGTTTCATCATAATGTGATTGACATTTGGCCGCATAATATAATTAGATTTCGTTGGGCGTGGCCTGGGCGTGGTATGTTTGCCTGTCTGGAAACAATCGCTGAATCGCTGCATGAGGCTTAGGCCTGCTTCCTCTGGGGGGAAAAACCTACGTTTGCCCGTCCCGCGTTTGCGAGTGGGGGGGCCATTGCCACCCTGTCGTTGCCATGGCGACGGGTATTTGCTAATTGTTTTAATTATATTATTGATGAAAATTCGCGTAGTTTTCTGCTTTATATACATTTTGTCTGAATGGCACTAATGAATGTTTTCAGAAATTTGATAAATCCAGCACAACAATTGTAAATAATTTGTTGTGTAGGTTTTATCTAACGCTTGCAACAAAGTGATTGAACTTAAGACTGCAAAAAATTGCTAACCAGTGTGCTTTCAAAATTTAGCATCCAAGTATAATAGTGCAAATATCAACAGATCATACACAATTCAAATCGCGTGGTTTTTTCAATTCCAAAAATTAATTCCGTTACTCAAAACAGTGCAAAAAGCACGAGTGCCATCCATTACAGCATTAAAACGGTGTTAAAGCAACAAGCGAAACGTGTTCATTCAACTTCAAACAAATTTGGTTTCATCCAATGAAGTCTGCACATTATACACGGTGGCCTACAAAAATGTTACCTCGCATTGCAAGAAAGAAAAAAAAAATTAAATAAAAAAAAATTTAAATGACAAACATTATACTTTAAGCTAGATAAATTTTATGCTATTTTTTTTAGATTTTTCGATCAGAGCGATACGCTTAAGTGCAAAAGTGGGAGGTCACTTGTTTTTATGGATCACCGTGCATCAGCTAAGTATTACTAATTACAAGTAGCCAGCGTAAGTAAGCTAGGTACACCAACAATACAATCTGTCAACCTTGCCAGCTGCATTCAGCCATCAGCACAGACCTTCAGTATCCAGCCAGCACACGATGCGTCTAAAATCTTGCCCACGCATCATCTTTACTCGAGTGAAAATCAATTATTGACTTTCATCAACTTCAACTTCTCTACTGCACTCCACCCTAATGCATGATTATTTGCAGGGCTGACGAAATTTAGCGCCTTTGCCAAGGGTGCACAAAGTGACTCGAAATCTTTTTCCCGCAGCCGGGAATCGAACCGACTCTCTGCCACACTCGCAATCCGAAGTCCGCGACTTAGACCACTCGGCCACAACGCTTCATAGAAAGCATCATTGAGTAACAGCCTACAGCATGTATCTGCAGAATACGAATCATGTAAAAGGTCACAAAGAAATAAGCTTACCGTTGCACCGTGACATAATTTTAAATATTCCATTGACGTTCAAACCATTTATCAGCCTATGTAGGCATGCGTCCTGAGCTACCAGGCAAAACATTCAAAACGGTGTAAACAAAAAGTTGAACAAACCAATGCGCAAACAGCTCAACTTATACCGATATAGGAACTTGAGTAACTTGACCTATCTCAATACATCCAGCAGCCAATTAACAAAGTTGATCAACACGTTCCGATAAGAAACTTCGACAAAAATTAATCAATTGACGAAACCAAGAATTTTTTTAGCATATATATATACCTATATATTTGAATAAAAATCAATATGAAACAAATTTCAGTAGTAAAGCAACTGTCTCCCGGGTAGAAAATTCAGATCGTTTTAATACGATCATTAACATCGATTCTCCATGATGAAAAATATATAGATTCAATAATCAATTTTGAGGACGTCAACAAAAAACATTGCAAGCGTCCTTAATTAACGCCAAATTTTACAAAAGATTTAAAGTCAATGTAGAACTGCTAGTTCTGTAGAAATACCGTTGGTGAACATTGATTTGTTTTCCACTGACCAACTGCCACAAAACAGTATTTCTTCTAGTCTCCAATCTCAATCTATTAAATTTATAATGGATTGCACTAACGTGTGTTGAGCTAAGATCCAGATCGGGCGATCATAGAATAACCAATCAGCGCACGGATCTTGAACTTGTGATGATTCATGTAAATCACTGATCGGTTTTGATCTCGATTTCAAGACTGTTCGATTACAATCTCAATTTCAACATGCATTGATGCAATCCACGATTACAAATAGTTATGAATATTCAACAGCGTTCTTCCATACACACCACGCTCTTCTTTTGCCACGATATATCATAAAATTATCCTTCTCAGTCGCAACCAACTGATCTAATTCCAAGTGTCACAATCAGAGCGCCACAACACCGCAATGGCACCACAACGTAGCGATGGTGCCACAATGCTGCGATGGCGCCACAACGCTGCGATGGTGCTACAATGCTGTGATGGTGCTACAACGCTGCAATGGTGCCGCATAGCTGCGATGGTACCACAACGGCGAAAGAGAAACAAGCGATGCTGGAAGTTAGACCTGTCTGAGTCGAGCGAGTCTCTGTGATAACTCATCCTGTATGCATCATATTACACATCAGACATCACACCAGAGTGATCTTCATTTCAAGACACTACACTCCCTACAATTTTCAGAATAATTTTATCTGCACCAAAAACAAAAATATATCACACATCATGCAGATCGCATAAAACAAGCATACTATATTAACTGACATTAAGAAATGATTATCTTAATCGCTGCAACTCGTTCAGCAAATTGTTACCAGGGTCAACAGTGACTGACACCGATTAAACAAAATTGCAAGTGTTGAACCATGTGCAATTTTTTGCACTCAATTTTGTAGTGAATGAGTGAGACAGACCTGTTCCTGAGACGCCTGGCTGGCCGCTCCGACCGATGCGGTCTGTGCTTGCGGCAGGTCCATGTTCAACTCAAGTCTGCACGCACACAACACACACGATGAAACAACGCAGAACTATCGGCCAGTCTGCACGCACACAGCACAATAGCGCGGGATGACACTTTTCCAACTTAATACAACCAATAAAAAACTGACTCAGTTCATCACAACCAATAAAAAGAGTATTGATAGAGTATTCAAAAGCTGATCAGAAAAAAGACTATTGATCTAGTACGAGAAGAGAAGACTACTGATACAGTATCCAGGAGCCAATGCGAAGATCAAGACTACAGATATAGGATCCACCAGGAGCCAATGTTAAGGAAGACTACAGATATAGGCTCCACCAAGAAGCATCACGTGAAGGGGAAGATCGCTGATATAGGCTCCAGGAGTCAATGTTAAGGGAAAGACTACTGACATCGGCTCAACTAGGAGCCATTAGGGAAAAAGAAAGACTACTGATAGAGAAAGTCTACTGATATAGGCTCCAAGAGCAACTATGGGAAGAGGAAGACCACTGATATATCTTCCAGGAGCCAGAGAAGAGGAAGAAGTCTTACTGATATAGTATCTACCAGGAGCCCTTAATAAAGGGAAGACTGACCCGGCCTCGTCGGCGACCTCCTGCATGAGGGCGTCGACCTGGTTCTGAGGGGTCGTGAGGGTCGAGGACGCGCACATCGTGTCCTCCATCACCTGCGACTGGACATCGAGGTTCTCAAACTGCTGCTCGAACCTGTCCATCAACTGGGAGATCTGCACAGAGACACAGGCAGACATGCAGACATCCACGCAGGCAAACATGCAGACATCCACGCAGGCAGACAAGCAGACATCCATGCAGGCAGACAAGTAGACTCCCTCTTCAGCTTGCTGAATGAGATGTAGCTATGGACACGAGCAAGTGTGTCCACAGTTACACAAATAAACAGAGAGCCATACAGACAGGCAGGCCAACAAACAGGCAATGACACAAGGCCGGAAACAAAAAGGGCACACATGTCTGTGAGTGGACACCATTCATGTGCAGGCTTTCAAATCTCGCTCGATTGAAGCCGGGCAGCGGATGCGAGTGCCAAGTGGACCACTTTTGGTAAAACAATCTGGCGCTGTGGGATGACATAGCTTGATGAAACTTTCTCTCAATAATTGCAAGAGATTCAAGCGATGCTTACTTCATGACATGAATACAAGTTAATCATTTTCTCTTCAAGTACATAGCAGAGATCTGTTAAATAATCCAGAAATGTATTAAATAACGTATCTTCTAATAAAACAATTTCAATCGGACCTTCTCCAGATTCATAGACTTCATGGCGCCCTCCATCGCCTTGACGACACCCGCCATCGATGACGTCACCTGCAGCCAATCAGTATCGTCGGCATCAGCGTTCAGGCATACAAGGCTAAACCATTTTAAATACAAGTTATACAACTTTTGTAACATAAATTATCCAAAGACACTTAACATTAGATCGAAGACATCACAAAACGTCAAAGTCAGCGCCAAAAATAGCAATCTATGGTTGACAATAATAGACCAATAGTTACACTCAGTTAGAACTTCCGCTTCCAATTAGAAAATTCTATTTCCAAATAGATATTTAAGCCGATTTTAACATTTTTCATACATCGTTCCATAGTTTTTAACAAGTGCGAATGACTGGTGCGCAAGTGGATTTGCAATCTGGATTCATGAATACGAAATGATTGCCTGTTGGTGTATTTCCTGACTATACAATTTGTGTATATTGCGATATCGCTCCATCATAATGTCAATCATTTCATAATAGAAAGTATCAATTTTATAAGCAATTTATTAAAACGTATCATAAGCAATTAATCAAAACAATCAATTCAATCGTACAGCACTTATTCACTTAGCCCCAGGAGACAGGTGTAAAAAGCAAACATAGGTTAGCAGCCCAGAGTTCCCAGGCAAGTCGTAAAAAAAAGGCGACTAAAGATGCAAAGCAGTTCTTCGCACCGTAATAGGCCTTGTTACCACAAAGTACAGACGTTCCTTCAACCTCAAAACCATTTGTAGCTAGTTTATCAAGACCTAGCCTACGAAACAAACACCGCGCGTGTACAGTGCCGTGGCGCGCAGCCCACCTGTTTCATGGTGACGGCGGTCTGCACGCGCGCAGACACGGCGTCGATGCGTGCACTCATGCGCCGGTAGTTGAGCGCCTGGTTCTTCTGACGAATTGCGTTCTCCGCGTGGATCTTGGCACCCTCCATGTTGCCCTTCTGGATCGCCTGCACACCGACAGACCTTTAAGTACATATCTCCTGCAGTCACAGAACCTTTTAATACATATCGCCTGCAGTCACAGAATCTTTTAATACATATCACCTGCACAGCCACAGAACCTTTAATATATATCACCTGCACAACCACAGCACTTTGAACTTGCAAGCTTGTAATAAATATCGTACCGCTTCATTTTCTGCAGTCATAAACTTTGTAACTGCTCGCAACATAATGATAAAGTATGTAATCTTCTCGCATGTTCACAGGACTTGTAATATCCACTCAGTTTTATATATCTGGCTAACAGTAAAAATCTTAGAATCTATGCCTACGGTTGTTGTACATTACCAAAGTTCTCTACCTTCTGAATCATCGGCACAGTAACACAATCAGGACCAGATCTGGGTCTCAAAAAAAATTAGCCAAAAATTCACCAAAATAATTTTTTTCCCAGGCCGTACTTTTTTTCGCCAAATTTTTCACACATTTGTTCCCTTCGGATGCACTAAAATATACAAAATTATTGTTCTGTTCATAACTATTCATAACTATAGTTCATAACTATGTACATAACCCAGTAATTGAGCTTCTAAGAATGAAGGATGAATAAAATATTCGCCAAAGGCTTTCACCAAATGCAAAAAACATACAACAAATGCTCTAAAAATTCTCTTTTGGCGATTGACAGATCAAGCCCCGAACACAATATCTTAGCAGAACTTTTAAATGTGGATCACTTCACTTGCGGCTCCTTCATAAAGTGCTTCGACTCGAATAAAAAGAATAATTACACTATGTGATGAAATAACTCAGCTATTTATAGATCTATGACTAATTAATGTACACAATCTACACAGTCAGAGTGACAGCTTTCCGCCACTGTGTTGTTGTCGCAGCTCCAGCCAGTGTTCTCACTTTCAATAAGTAATAAGTGAATAATTATCATCGAGCAGTCGATTTAGCGAGCAATAATCTCCATCTTAGACCATTTTCCGTCCATAGAGCAATTTCTAAGCAATCGAGCAATTTTACCGAGCGATTTAGGGATTTGTCGTGAAAAAGAGTATTAAGATAGCGGTTAAAGATGAAAAATACGTATGCCGCACGCAAGAAATGGCTCTTAATGTGTTGTGTAAGGGTCGATTGTTGAAAGTGTAGAAAAAATTTGAAAGGTGATTTCTTGGTTTTTGTCTGCGTTTCAAGATAACCCCCCCCCCAGTTGTAAGTACATTTTGAGCTGGAAAAATCTCCTTCAACACCCCCCCCTCTCTCAGAACATCGCTTGCAAATTTAAAAGTTAGGTCTGGAAGGATAAATTGCCTTACAATTTAGGCTTAGATTTCTGTTTAGCAATATCGATCACCCTCAGGCAATTTTGTCAGGCCTATGGAGCTAAATGGTCAAGGTCAAGTGAGAACACTGGCTGCAGCAGCGCGAACAGTAACTGTTACTATATCTGTTACTGTACTGCAGCAGGCAGGCTGCAGCAGTACTATCTTGAAAGCTTTTGTATAAAAAGTAAGGGGATAACTAATACTAGTATTTATTGATAAAAAATGATGTCGTGTGGTAATGTCAATGACGCACTCGTAATCAAAACACCCTAACTATGGCACTCAATAATAAGTTCACTCATATTCATAGGCCTATCATTAATTAGTCTCCTGGAACAGGATCACCCAAAGTTTTACAACACTGTGATTAATACACAATAATTATGAACTGTATTAGGCCTAATTATTTTAAATTCAAATGAGGCTGCAACCTTGGAATCTAATTTGCACTAAACTGCCAATGACAGACATCACGGCCCGTCACCACAAGCTGTGCATCTCTTATTCAGTTGTAGGCTGCCAATCCATCACCCACAGGCCTTTACTCTTTATGCGAGCCGGTGCCGGAGCACTTTTTGGAGTAGCAGCAAGCGATCACTCCCCATTTCACAAAAATTTAAAAGTTTAGTTTTTTTAGTCTGGCATTCTACAAACTGTGTATCTACTTCTCGATTACCAGCAAAGATACGAAACTGTTAATTTCCAATTGTCTTTATAATTACAACACTCTTTATTCTCTGATAGAGACTTGTCTCTTTCTCACCTTCTTCAGCTTGTTCTTTTCTTCTCTCTCCGCTTTTTCGCTCTTCTTGGCATTACGCTCCAGGTCCTTGGCGGCAAAGCGCAGGTTGAACAGGTGCTCTGTACGATTAGTCAAGGATCATGCGCAAAGAGATAAACAGTATGGAATGTAAAAATATCGGTTGTCTGTTGTTTTTTACACTCACGAATGATAGATACCAGTGTTGGTTGAAACGGATATATACAAATTACTATGACAGAGACGCGCGAGACCTTAAATTTAACTTCTCGATACACACAACTACAGTCAAATACAACTACCTGTAACAGTTGTAGAAATAGGGAAGTTATCATTGCTGATTGTCGTAAAGGCTGATCAAACTATGTCTATCGTCTTAAGTGATACACTAATACCCAAGTCATATTGGACGCTCGAGCGTCCGAAAACTGGCCGACTTTAGCGCACTCGCGTTACAGTCCTCGTCTGCTCTAGTACCAGCCCTGTTCCACAGTACGACTGCTCTCGACATGGATGCCAAGACGTTATGGAGTATAAACAAAAGTTAAAGACAGAAAGAAAGAAAAGCCATGTTGCATTTTCAGACAAATTTGCTTGTATTTCCAAATGTAGACAACAGCTTGTAAATAGCTGTCAACAAGTTCTTAGCGGGCAGAATCATATCCAACAGACCACTTAGAATTTTAAACATTTTGACATTTTTGAATTGTAAGAATTACCAAATTTACAAATACGTACTTTAATAAAGGAGATCCAACCCAGAGAGGAAGCTAAAATGGCAATAAACGTCTTGTTAAATAATGTAAACAACAGGAAAGGATACGCTCCATCTGTTTCGACATGACGCTGGGCGGCTGGCGGGGCGTGTCAGACGGTCAATTAGGGTCCAAAGGTCCGAGCGTACACACAGGGGCAACAGAATGTCACGGGCAGGTTATGAATTACTTTAAATATTAAATTACGTAAATGAAGATTACACAACTTTTATTTTATTTTTGTTGATGTCTCATCGAGAAATGACCGATCACGTGACTGAGTGACTCACTTGTGATTGGCTGCAAATGAGTTTGTACTGGCGTCGCGGCGTCTATGACGCCAGAATATCTGACTCTGACGCCAACAAATTCAACCCTCGGCGTCACCTGACCCGAGATTTTTAAGGTCTAGGCGTCGCTGTAGAATAGACCACATTTCACAGCTTGAAGAACAAGTTAAGTATAATTTGATTCAATTTCTTGTTAATTATTACCTAAGTCAAAGGCTCAATACTAATCCGTAGGAACAAATCTACTAGAGTTATATTAAGAAATCAATTGGTCAATTAAATTTGCTTAAATAAAGAATCACATCAAAAATACTACACAATATCGGACAACAAATCACAAGCCTGTA
>JAQIWG010006006.1:0-13812 GCA_034695025.1 Chamaedrilus cognettii | reverse complement strand
CCGTGTTAAGGCGGACGGACGACCGTTGTCATGACAACGATTTCCTTAACTGGGTTTCATGCACGGCTTGTTCCTTAGCTGGGTTTCAGGCATGGCTTGCATGAAACCCCGTTAAGGACATTTTACATTGTAATTTGCTCAACATGGTTACATGTAAGACTACCATATTTGTAAAATTTCATGCAAAATGTGCAGCGTGTAAAGGAGCGCTTTATGAAGTGCATAAGGGACGCTAATTGTCCCTTATTTGGGCCCGCGGGTCTATGCTTCACTTTTGCAGTTACAACAAAATTCCAGCCTAATGATTGACAAATTTATTTTCAAATAACATAATTGCAACAATTTAATACAAGGTTTCAGATATATTTTGTTTTGTTCGGATCGTGAGTAAGTATACGGCGGCAATGTATTGGGCAATTTGGTCAAATATAATTAGCGTCAAAGGTTAAGTTACGTTGTTTATGGGCTACAGTGACAAAATTTACTCAGGCCTACTTGTATGGACCTATTGAATACTTATTTTTTGTTGTCCCTCGTTCGAACGATGAAAATCGGGTAACCCTACCTGTAATAGCTCGTCGTTTTTGAAGGTGACGCGAGGACCAGTTGAACGGAACTGGCCCGAAGTGGCCGAGAGTGCGGAGGGCTTCGGTGCGGCTGTTGGGCCAGAGCCGTCCGTTTGAGACGAGTGGGTGTTCTGCGGTTGATCGGTTGTGGCTTCGTCCTGGAAATTAACTTTATGACGAGGTTTGCTGGGATTGTTCTCGGCGTCTGGGTTTGTTTGGCGTAGCGTTTTCATTGGAGAGATTGCCGAGTCATCTGTTGCAGGCAATGGAGGGGTGCGCTACGAGCATCGTATATTGTCAATTGTCGTTATCGATTATTTCTCAATCGGGCCTATTGACTCGCAATGAATTAATGATGCGCGTTAAAATTGAAAAACTGAAACTAATGAACCCATATAGCCTATGATATATGCCTACAGGGTACTGCATTTCAAGTTAACTTGTGACTGGTGTAATTAGGACATGGTGCTCCTTATCGTCAGGAATCAGTCACAACTGATTTTTATCGGTTAATTTTTTTTGTGACTGAATTTTTGGACTGCCTGTTTGCCATTTTACTGTTGTAACACAGTGCACAGCAACTAATGTAGACGTTTGTTTTGTCGGTGCATCTCTTCCAAGCGAGAATATTTTCGACAAAACGATTCACATATTTCATCTGCAATGTTGCAAATTAGTGTTAATACATACGCATGCCGCAGCAACTGTTGTTGTGCGTAAATTTTCAAACCAATCTGAGCATTTTTGACCGATTTAGACATGGTGCATGCTTCGTTACGGTAACATTTCCAGTGAACCAATTTTAATCGGGACGCGGTGTACTATACTACTACATTAAAGGATAGGGTTCAACCTGTTCTCTCGTTGAGCTCAGTCACAAGCTCGCCGTCGTTCAGCCGATCGACAGCGAACGCGATCAGTCTGCGCAGCGACATCATCTCCGTGTCAGAGAGGCTAACGTCCTTCACCTTGGCCTTTGCCACACGGTCACCGTCCAAGCGCTGTTGCTGCTGCCGCTGCTGCTGCTGCTGCGGCCCGCGATTTGCTGCTGCTAAACCCCGTCCATCGTGTCTAGGCCTACTGACGATCGCACTGGACGAGCCGCTTGGCGTCTGTACATTGCACGTTATAATGTAAGGCCTTGCTTTTAGTAAAGCTCTTAGGCCTATATAACTTGTCCGGATATGAAATAAAAATGTCCTGCACCCCTTCCCCTGCTGCCACCATCGGGAAGGTTAGGCGTCAGGAAGAGCATCCGGCCTGTAAAATCCTGCTGCACACAAAACTATTGACACCCACTAATGGATAAGCATGCGTGCCTGTCTCAGACGCAGTGCCTGGGCTGCACGGTCAATCCTACCTCGTGCATGCGTGCCTGTCTCATACGCACTGTGCTGCACGGTCAATGCTACCTCCTGCATGCGGGCCTGTCTCAGACGCAGTGCCTGCACCGTGCAGTCAATCCTACCTCCTGCATGCGTGTCTGTCTCATACGCACTGTGCTGCACGGTCAATGCTACCTCCTGCATGCGGGCCTGTCTCAGACGCAGTGCCTGCACCGTGCAGTCAATCCTACCTCCTGCATGCGTGTCTGTCTCATACGCACTGCGCTGCACGATCAATCCTACCTCCTGAATGCGTGCCTGTCTCATACGCAGTGCCTGGGCCGCACGGTCGATCCTCGACGCCGCGAACTTTGCCTCGATGTCCAACGCTCGGAGCTGTGTGCGCAGCAGCGCGCTCTGGCGGTTGTATGCGACGGCGAGCACGCGCCGGCGACCCTCCGTCAGGCAGCAGTCGAACAGGGGGCTCTGGGGCTCTGGGGCGGCCGTCGAGGCATACATATACATCCCTTCAGGCTGATTTATACACACGCGTAGCTACTATGTCCTCATTATTGCTTCCGACAATGATAGCCGCGATCGAGGCCATACTGTAAAACACAAAATTATTACTGCATGCTATTTCCGCTCAGAATTTTTGATGCACTTAGTGTAGTTTCGGGTTATTGGGCGTTATTGTCCATTACAGTAGCTCGTGTATTAAGCTAGAATATACGCTATTCTACATGCTGTTGTCTTCTCCACAATAATATTAAGGCACTAAACGCTAACTAAAGTGGCGTTTAGTTAGATGGCTTAAGTAGAGGAGTAGAGTTGTACTACATCTTCCGAGGCGGATTCCGAGCGATCTTACCGGAAGATGGCTCGGAATCTGACTCAGAACATCTATACAAGGTACCATTTTCGCGTGTTCATCGTCGGCGTGTTTCGGAAACAGGCGTGTTTCGGAAACACGCGTGTTTCGGAAACACGCGTGTTTCGGAAACACGCGTGTTCCTATTAGCGTCTTCCCGTTTGATGGTTGTGTAATTATGATGATGGTTATATATGTTTCATAAGGTGGTTAATATAAAACTATGACTGGAAAAACGACTGGGACGATGTACATGTATAGTGCAATCGCCATCTTCCGGGAACACGCGTGTTCCCGGAAAACACGTATGCGTGTTCCGGAAATGCAGTAATGTAAGTATATCTTAACTATCTTACTGTAACCTTAACGTTTGAAATACAGTCAATCGAATGAAGCAGTCAATCGATTTGGCAAAGCTACCACGCACTGCTAAATAATGGACAACCGTAAACCATGCAAAATGTTCCTCCGTTTTAAGCCGGTGTCCGGCCGTTGAGCGGCTAACTTACGCCTCGTATATGCCTAATACTATAGCATATGCCAAATTGCCAATGTATTGGCAATAACTATGTTGACAAGGGCAGTCATGCGATTGAGCAACTGCAATCAATAAGCCTGCATGTAGGCTTATAACGATCGATCGTGGATGACTATTCTTACCAATTCTACTTCCTTTTGAACGCCGTGGTCGTTGGCTGACTTCGTTGGCAAGACTTCGCGTTTAACCCCTAGTTGGATATTTTAGTTAAAATGCTTTTTGCGTCTTTTGCGAAAGCCGCTTTGCGGCTTTGCGGCTTTGCGGCTTTGAGACTGAGACTTTGACAGTTTGTGTCCCTGGGTCATCACTAGAAGGTATTTCTAGCGATTTGCTTATATAATTAAGGAATACAAGGTTTGTGAATAGAGGTGTTTGAAGTGTACAAGATTTAACCCCTAGTCGGACATTTTTGTTAAAATGCATTAGCAAGATGGCGATATTTTGAAGCGTCTTTGATGTTTTTTCTTCACTATAATGCAGCAAAACCAATGAGGGTGGTATAACCACCCTCATTATGTATTCAAAACCACCAATAGATGATTTTGAACTGAAGTTGGTTGATGTGTTGAAATGGTTAAAGTGTAACATTACAGATTTCATTTGGATGTAGAGTTTAGTATGAAAGATGTTGCGTGGCCATGTTTATATTGAGGGAGTTAACCATTTTTTGCATCTTTTCAAAATGTCTTAATTTATATTCATGAACAGTGAATTATGCTAATGCATAGATTGTTCGTGGAATAGACTTCTATTCCGCTTATTAAAGAATCAGAACAATTTTTGGGCCCTAAAGTGGCATATTATTTTTGATTCAAAATATTTAGGTGCATGGTGTCCATTAAGCTCTTGTCTTATGGCGTTCGGACGCCATGGAGAAAGTATTCTATCCTCTTGTCTCGCGGAGCCAGGTTCTTCATTTTCTGGACCCGCAGCCATCCTACCACACCAATGTATTAATGCACTTACAGCGACGCGGCGACCCTTCAAATCAGCCTACCTTCTGGCGTCTGAAGGCGCCGAATTGATGTACGATTTTTGACGTCTCTCGACGCCGGAGGTACATTCACGATTTCTGGCGTCTAGGTCAGCTTTTCGTAGACGCTGCGGCAAGATCTCGAGCTAAAGCCGAAAACCTTGAACGATGTCTTCTGATGGGGACGCCTGAGATCGGGTTTTGGCGCGTAAGTCAACTTTACTGGCGTTATAGAAGTCGCGACGCCAGTTTACGATAGAGCTATAACAGTGAATGATTGAGGGATCTGATTATTAGCGTTGTTTATATTATCTTGCGATCCCTTAGCCATTTTCTGAAAATTTAAATCTAGTGATATTTCGCACATGTATACCCAGAATTTGGTGTTTTTCCGGTTGGTGATTGGTAACGCTGACTCACTGATCAACATGCTGATGATTGCTTCCGGATCCAAGCCAATCTTTTAAATAAAATTTACATATATTCTGTTAAAAATCAATCCCAGCCCTTTCAAATGTCGGAAAACTGTGCCCCAGGGGGGCATGGCAAGGAGGGGGCTGTCCGACTGAAAGTCTACGCGAACGCGCGGCAGGGAGGCAGAAACTACATGGAGGACTTCGTTCGAGTTTACGTATGTTTATTTCGTGGAATTCGTCATTGCCTGTTTTCGTTTCTCTTTTAACTGACTTTTTGCTTTTTGAGACTATTTCCGCTTATCAGTGTTTTGTGATCCTTTGAAAAGTTGCCTTGACTCAAGTTTGGTTTTGAATTTGTTTTGAATAGTTTGGAAATACCGTTATTGAATAGGTTTTGTTTAGGTCAGCGAAAATGTTTAAACAAGCTAAATTAGCCTACTACGGTATTAGGCGAAAATTAACTAGCTTAATTTCGTACAAGGTACGACAATATGCGATGAGACGCGTTTTCATGGCATCCTAATTAGATTTATGGTTAAATATTTATCACTTGAATAGTTAGAGGTTGTTTATTTTGGGCTCAAATTTTAAATCAATTAAATATTTTTTCAACATTTTGAATTCCGATATATACCTAAGCTTAAATGTGAATCTTGCAATGCACAGATCGACTCGACTTCGGCTGCAGACGGGGGCGAGATTGCGTACCTGGGGGTGTTTGACGGGCACGGGGGGCCTGAGGCCGCACGATTGGCTAATACTTACTTGTCCTTGGAGGTGGCTCGGCGTATGGGAGACTGGACCAGCGACGAGGAGACAACCGTTGTGGACGCGATCAGGGAGTCATTCGCTGCCACACATCGCATGATGCGCCAGTGTGTAGGTATGTGGTGGGTGTGGTATGTAGTGCGTGGGTGTGTGGTATGTTGTGTGTTGGTATTTGATGTATGTTGTCTGATATGGCATTTTATGTGATGTGTGTGATATGGTAGGGCACCAGTATACGGTAAATGCGGTATGTAGAGTGTCGGTGTGTTAGGTGTTCGTATATAAAGCGACGGTATGTGGCGCTTGCATATTATGTTACTGTACGGTAAAACATGAATTTTTTGTGTGCATGTCATTTTGGCAAATTTCAAGAATTGGGAAAATTTGTCAACATTGCAAAATAAAGCTGTTGAAGCTATATATATAATGGGCAGTCCTCAAAAACGCAAGAGTTGCATGTGAATGCATGTATATTTCTGAGAGGCAAAAGTGCCAAAATAACTTGCAGTTAAATTTCATATTTTGTGGTATGTAGGGTATTGGTGTGACGCCTACATGTAGCCTACATATAGGGCGTCTTTTTTGTGGGTGTGGTATGTAAGGCATTGATATTTAGGGCATCTAACATCGTCTATTTATCTGCATAGATTGCATATATCTGAACACTTTTATCTGCATATGCATCGCATATATCTGCACTTAATTATCTGAATACTTCACATATATCACAAGTGTTGCCAGCTGCTAACCCCCGTGCTAGATGATTATTTATTTTGTTGGCGTCAGGAAGGGCATCTGGCCATAAAAACTCCGCTCCAGCAGTCCTGATCAGGACGGATGAAAACGTGTAAACCTGTGTGAAAACATGGACATAAACAGATTACGCGATATAAAGGCGGTTAGTTAGTTAGTTGCATCACATATATTTATCGGCGCACATTTATCTGCAGGCATCATATATATCTACTAGCATGTGTCTGCACATATTTATCTACATACATCGCATATATATCTACTCGCATGTATCTGGACACATTTATCAGCATACATTGCATATATCTGCGCGCGTTTATGCGCAGGCACGTGGCCGCGCACCCCAGGTGGCCTACCGAGCACCGCCGGCACCACGGCTAGCCTTGTCGTTGTCAGAGCCGACAGGCTCTACGTCGCGCACGTCGGCGACTCGGCGGTCGTGCTCGGCAACCGCAATGTGGTCGTCGTTACAACGGGAGGCGGGGGGGCGAACGTGGAGACTCCGTGGATCGCGGAGTGCGTCACTGTGGTGCGCGCTGCTGTAGATAATATAAAGGAATTAATTTGTATACAATACGAATACCAGTGTACGATCAAAGGCCTCAAGTCTTAGGCCACTATATTTCCTTTCTTTAAACTTTTACGTAGATAAATAAAAACTGGTATGCCACTGAAGCTGCTTTTCAATTTGCAGCGCTTTGATGGCTCAGACTGGCTTTTTTATTTTTGGCGTTGCACTACACAATAGTCCTACACTACACATTACTAGAACTACGACATCTTTTTTCTTAGCAGAACAGTGACTTAAGAAAGCAACCCCTGCAAGCTGGGGAACAAAGAATTGCCTTGCAGCCCAGAGCTGCCCGGGCGAGTCATAGAAGGCGACTAAAGAAGGGGGAGCGGTTCTGTGGTGGCTGTCTTACACAGAACCGAACTGTACATTGTGCTACGCGCTTGTAGTTTATTCTAAACTACAAGGAACGAACAAAACAAACAACTTTTTACTGTTAGGAAAACGAGCTTTAATTGAGAATACCAGGGTGGCGTGCTCAAAATATGTTTTGTATGTGGCGCAGGACCACAAGCCAGACAGCGTGGTGGAGCGGCGACGCATTGAGGAGAGCGGCGGTCAGGTCGCGATCAAGGCCGGGGTGGCTCGCGTCGTCTGGACGCGACCTCGCTGCAGTGCGGGGGAAGCCCAGAGGGCGTCACTGGCGCGGAGAAGCGGCGGGGGTGCCGCAATCACGTCGCACGTGGCCGGGGGGGCTGTTGCCATCGACAACGTGCCGTTCCTGGCCGTCGCTCGGTCTCTCGGTATGGTGGAGGATTGTTTGGGTGTGGGGCGTATTTAGTGATTGATGTCAAGATGGGAATTGAGTGAGCGAGGCGCTGTGGTGTAGTGATTAAGACATCGGACGCGAGTTCCAGAGACTTGAGTTTGAGTCCAGGCGCCGGCAACTATGAAACCAGGCTTTACGGGCCCTTGAGCAAGGCTGTTAAACACACAAGTGTCGCTAGCTGATAACCCCGTGTCAGATAATTATTTATTTGATTGGCGTCAGAAAGGGCATCCGGCCATAAAAATCAAGCTCCAGCAGTCCTCGCCAGAACACAAAATGTCCAAACCCATCACGGACATTAGATGAATAAATGACTAGGTACTATTGAGCGAAGCATACATCCAAATTGGCAGTGCAAATTTTCTCTGCTTTTTTTGTTGATTTATTTTTTTATGCTTTTGATAATGGCTGCTGTAGAATTGCACAGAAAGCCAGCATCTCACTGTGAATGGGTTAGTTAAACGAAAAAAAATATATTGCAATATTGAAAGGCTTGTTTGTTTTGAACTCGTTTCGGTCAGAAATTTTAAATGAATTAAGGATTTAGTTGCCTACATTGCCTGCATTTGCACGTGATGATTTCTAGTGGGATAATTATTTGAGTGATTTGTGCTAGATAGTAATTAAAAAATTTTGAGTTGGCAGCTGGATCTATTTATATCGTAATTTTACAGTGAACCATTGAACTCATGTTATGGTCTGTGTTATTACAAATGTGCCAATATTCAATCGATTTGGCCTGTCTGTCAATATACGTAATTAATATGCGTGGGTGTGGCGCTGGGGTGGCGCAGGCGACCTGTGGTCATACAACGCCGAGCACGACGCCTACGTCGTGTCGCCCGAGCCGGACGTGTCGGTGCACCGGCTGGACAGTGGGCGCCACCGCTGCGTCATCCTCGCCAGCGACGGCGTGTGGAACGTGGTCACGCCACGCGAGTCCGTGCAGGCGGTGCAGCACTGTGTGCAGCGCTACCGGGTAGGAACCGGCTTGCTGAAAATGATCCATGCTGGCCCCATTGCTGGGGATATGTTAATTTACATTTTTTGTGTATGTTATGCATGAAATTATTTGTACTACCCCTAGTTTGTGTAAATTTCACGGGCAATAACAAGTTTCAGGGCATTTTTATTGATTCTAAACTTAATTGGAAGAAGCATATTGACTACATTGCTCTGAAATTGATAAAGGGCTGGCAGCCATGGGTCATGTTAGAAATATTGTTGCACTGAATGCCCTGCTTTTGCTATACAACACCTTGATCTATACATATTTAACTTACTGCAACATTGTTTGGGGCACCGCCAGTGCTTCTACGCTACAAAGGCTGGTTATTTGACTAAATAGAGCTGTGCGTTTTATTACTCGTTCAAAATTTCGATCCTCATCTGATCCACTATTTATCAGCTTTCATTTAATAAAACTGTCTGACATTAATAAATTTCAAGTTGCCCAATTTATGTACAAAATTATGCATCATCTATTGCCTGTATCATGTGCACGATATATTACAGTTACAGATTCTCAGCCTTCTCGCAATACTTGTCAATTTGATTATTTTGTTATGGTTGGTTATCGCACTGTCATTCGAGAAAATAGCGTAAATGTTCTAGGTCCGAGGATCTGGAATTCTCTATCTAGAAATATTCAAGATGCATCCAGTTTAGCTATCTTCAAACGTAAACTTATCAAACAATTAATAGAAACATATAGAGCTTCTGAAATGATGTAGCTTAGTTTGTATTTTCTGATGTCGTGTAATTAGTAAAAATTTAATTATTTGTCATAATTTATGTTTGCATAATTTTTGTTTGCACTGTTTGCACCTGTATTCGTAGACTGCAGATAATTTTAAATTTTTTTCTTTAATTTGTTTTGTCAATTGTTTTGTCAATTTTGTTATACTATTGCTATATACTTGCCTATTCATAATTTGCCATAATACGGGCAATCATGTAGCGGTGCAGATCTGTCCTAGTGACAGATCCGCGCGACTACCACGGGGAATAAATTTCTCCCTCTGATTGCCCCTATTGCTTCATGACATTTAAATTTCATCTCGATGCTTATAATGTTCTGCTGTTGTTGAAGCAATAAAGATGAGAAAAAAATTTAAATTAAATCAGCGGATGATGCAGGTTAATGATGAATTGAGACACATGGGTATGGGACCCTACAACCCTCGCCGCATGTTCATTTTTCAGAGAGAGGGAGGCGGGCCCTTATGACCCACTGTGTGTTGATAGTTCAGAGAGAGCGAGGCGGGCCTCTACAACCCCCCTGTGTGTTGATTGTTTAGAGTGAGTGGGAGGCAGGCTCTTAACCCCCTTGTGTGTTGATTGTTCAGAGAGAGCGAGAGGCGGGCCCCTACGACCCAGCCGCTCGCCTGGTTCAGCTCGCCCTCGACCGCTGGGCGCATCGACGCCTGCGTGCCGACAACGCGAGCGCCGTCGTGGCTCTCCTGCGTCACCGCGGCGACCACGCCCCCGACGACATGTTTCACCCCGCCGCGCTGCTCGACTTCTCGTCGTGCAGCCCCCTGACGGATGGCGGGGGGTTGGGAGGGGGCGACGGGGGGCTCAGGCTGACAACAGGAGGAGGGGATGCGGTTTTAAAAGGGGCAGCAGCGGCGCATCAGAATAGCGTGCGCTTGGGAGAAGGCGTAGTGGGGAAGGGGGTTGAGATGGGGGGGTTCGTTGGGAGGGCGCACGTGGGGGGGCCTGCGCCACGCTTGAGTCTGCTAGGAGGCGGGGTGCAAGGGAGTGGGGTTCAAGGTGGCGGGGTGCAAGGAGGGGAGGTGCAAGTGAGTGGGATGCAAGGAGGTGGGGTGCAAGGGAGTGGGGTGCAAGCAGTCGGAGGTAAAGAGAGCGTTGTGCAAGGGGTCATGGCTCAAGGGCTTGGGCTGCAAGAAGCCAACAGCTCGGACGGCGTATGTCCTGTGAAGGGCGCGCTAAAGCGTATTTCCGAACTTGAAATGAGCCTTGACAGCGCAGCTGGTGCACACAGTGAGCCACAGACCGGCGGTGCACAAAGAACCCCAACCGCGCACCCATGCGCTCAGATCAGTAAGAGCAGCACGCGCCATATGCACAAGAAGAGCGCACGACAACACGCTGACCAGCAGGATGTCTGTAACCAGAACGAGTCATCCACTGTTCCGGTTAATTCAGATCCCGTGATTCAAGAGAAACTGAGCGGTCCAGCTGGAAATGCCATGTTCAAAGTCAGTGCTGTGCTGCAGAAGAAATCTCTGCAGCAGCAGATGGGGATTGCTACGCTCAAAATCGACGCGCCGCCGTGTAGTTCCGCACAATCTGCACCACGAGCGGAGGTTGTCCGCGGCAACACTCACACTGTCCCGCCTAGGTTTCTGCGACAGAAAGAAATCAACGACGCGCGGAGACGAGCGGGCGGTAACGCGGAACAGCAGCGCAGTATGGCGGAATGCAGCTTAGCCGGAAATGTAACTGCGCACGATGCGTCAACTGCCACTGAAGGTTCACCTGGTTTAGTCGATAGCATCGAAGACTCGGTTGCAATTGGATTGCATGCCGTGAGCCTTGTGACAAAATCCAAGCATAATGATCGTGCTTTGGGCAAAAAGTCGACGAAGAGCCTAGAAGAGAAGAGTGTTTCTTACGACATGGAGAGAAAGATGGCGTCTAGTAAGAGCGATATAAACAAGGTGTTGCTTAAGCGCCAGCCACGAATCAACGGCAAGGATGCAGGAGAAGCCGGGGCTAGCATGCTTTGCTTTTCTTCCCCCACTGAGTGCGCTTTAAGTTTGAAGCAATTCGGTGCCGACTGCGACGCCTTGGCTGGAGAAAGGTTGACTGCCGCTTCCATGGAGAGCAGCGTCTTAGAGCTGGTGGGTTCTTCTATAGAAGTGGGAGTTGCAGACTCTGAAGTGGCGATTCACAGGATGACTGATTGCACTGTTCCTTTGAGATGCTTCAATGTGGATTTGGTTGAGTCTGCTGTGCTTATTTCAGTTGAGTCCATTGGAATTACTCCAGTTGAGGCCAACAAAGCGAATGACGGCTCAGAAATCGTTCTTCGCAGCGGCTCGGCTATCGATGCCAACAACGCCGTTTGCGATCTGGCTGTCGCGTCGAGGATCGGCAACATAATTCTGGATTCGCCTGCACCGCAGTCATTGAGCGATTGCATGGAGGATTGCGATGTTGATTCTCTGCCTCCGGGCTGCAGCGAGTCGGACAGCGATGAATTTGCTTCGTCGCCGAATGCGCCAGAGTCTAGTCCATGCATTCCGAGCTCGGAGAAAATTGATCCTAGTTTGGTTACAAATGTTGGCGGTCTTGAAGGGAACTGCGTAAAGGGCAACGCTTCCTCTATGTCGGTCGATCCTTATTGCCCTCTCTCGCATTCCACTGAGACGCGAAATTTTGTTAGTGCCCTCTCAGACCCAGCTCAGGGCCCCATTCTATCGGTTGTGCGTCGAATGGGTCGAGAGAACTCGAACCCTCCGCGACATTCCAACCCACAGCCATTGGACTCCACCCTTCCTGTGTTAGTGGACCGGAGTCTGTCGCTATCCGACCGGGAATCGTCAAGAAATCATCGAAAAGATAGGGCTGTAGCAGCATGCAGGGTTACTGGCGGTACCACCGCTGCCTCGGCAGCGACAAGAGATTTTGGAACGGCGGCGACATCAAATGAAACCAGTGGCCTTGCGTCGGCGTCTGCGGAGAGGCAGGGTAGCAGCTCGGAGCTCGAGGGTGCGACGAATAAACGCAAGGCAGGGGACCAGATGAACGAACGGCGCAAGCTGAAGCGTGCGGTGGTGAGGTTTAGACAGCAGCAGCACGGGCCGGGCGGCGCGTTCCATCTCACACGCTATCACATGCAACAGGTGCGCGTGAAGCAGGTCTAGGGAGAGCGCTACTTCTAACTGCCAGCTAGGGAGAGCCAGCCTCTCTGAATGCAAGCTGGGGAGAGCACTACTCTCTGTGTGCTGGCCTAGGGAGTGCCCTTCTCACTGAGTGCAAGCTAGGAGAGCACTACTGCTTGACTGCAAGCTGTGGAGAGCACTGCTCCTGGCTGCAAGCTAGGGAGAGCACTGCTCCTTGACTGCAAGCTAGGGAGAGCACTGCTCCTGGCTGCAAGCTAAGGAGGGAGCACTAGTCGTAAATGGAAAGCCTTGAGGCTCATCAATTTTGACTCTTATATTTTAGATTGTGTATGTGATGGTCTAGCTAGCGACGGGCAAAACACAGATGTAGCTTAAGTTGTCAGTCGTGGTGCTCAAGGAACACATTGTGCCTTAATTTACTTGAGGAACACGAAAGTCAGTTACGTAACACTGCTCTGTCTATCCTGTTGATTAGCGATTTGCTTCGGTCTGCTGCATTCATGTTCGTTCTATTTCACGAGTTGTGTTGTACTATAGAATGTTTGATTTCATGAATTAAAATCAAGCTATAGCGCTGGCCAATCAACACGCACGAACAATGGTTAGAGCTTAATTTTTTACGAATTAAGGGCGCCGATTGGTCAGTATATGACTCGATCTTAACACATATTCCTGTAATCCACCTTTCAATTAGTATTTCTGAGCATTTTTAGAACTGCTCGATTCTGAATGTTCTTGAAACCTGGAATATTGTCAAAATTTTCTCTTCTATTATCTTAAAGTCGTCAGAAATCTAAACGTCCTGATTTGAGTGAGCACGTGCGAATTTGTGTGGTCGATTTTTTTATTTATTGTCTTTTATTGCCAAAGCTTAGCTTTGCTATTAGCTTTTGAGTTTTATGAATTTTGCAGAAGTTTATAAAATTGAGAGGGTATGTTATGTCATTGTGCATTGATAATATGAGCTCAAAGCAGGGCATGGGTAGATTGATGCGGACTAGATATCCAATTGATGCCTTATCGTTGATGCAAAATGAGATTGTGCTCCAATTTATGGCGATTTTTATTCGACTCTGGCGCTGCTATGTACGCTTATTAAAGTATTTATTGCTGTCAATTTACGCCTATTTATTTGTTGCCGAACTGAGTTTTTCACTTTCTGTGCATAGTACTGCGTATGAACTGACTATCAGCGACAGTAAAATGAATTATATTTTGTAGTGATTTATGGACCTTGATTTGAGGGGAGGGAGATGTAAACTGTCATTTATAGAAAAATTAAATCAAAAGCATGCGCGTAGTTTTCTATTGTATATACAGAGTGCGTCATAAAAAAACAACCCCCTAGCGAATTCGCGATAACTCGGCCAAAAGTAAATATATTTCCT
>JAQIWG010006005.1:0-13812 GCA_034695025.1 Chamaedrilus cognettii | reverse complement strand
GTCGCTTGCGCTTCACCAGTACCACTGTGTATCTTTGGGACGCCAAGAAGCTTCGTCGTACCTTCACCTGACACGAGGATAGCCAATTGATCGACAGATTCTTTCGCCTGAAGAGCTGGCAGCATTTTACCATCCCAGTCCATAGTTAGGGAACACCGGGGGTAAAGGAATCTTTAATTTTCTCAGCTATTTTCTCTCGACTCATTCGATCGTTATTAATTACTAATGGGTCAAAATTTCAACTGTCTTGTGCAACCTCTAGATATCAATCAAATCCATTCAAATTTCTTTTGCTTAATTTCTGCACCAAAATGATAGATTTGAGGGGGCGAGAGTGAATAAAATGGAAAAAAAAATTTCTTCATGCATTTCATTGTCACCCTAGTGTACTGTGCAAGACACTTGAACAGTCAGTAGACGACATAGAAAGCAAACGAAAAGAGACTATTACAAAAGCCATTAACCCTGACATTACCGAATTTTGTTGTAAATACCGCATACTTAAATACCAAAGAACCCTAACATTTGCGATGATTTGGACTGCAATATTACAAATCAGGAAACGTTTGAAGAAATCTACTTTTACCAACTACAGATACTCCTGTAGCACGAGTGCAAAGATCCGCTGTGATACCCCAGTTGCAATGCCAGGGTTATTAGTTACTGCTAACAAACATGATGTGAAACATAAACAACCTTCTAAACCTGCTGCGACTCAGCTCCTCCCCGTAGTAGAAGCCGATGACTGCGACAGGCAGAGGGCCAGTGCTCGAGGCAGCAGGGTCGAGGTGCTCAGTCAACCGCATCGATCCACCACGCCTCAACGCACAAGGGACGAACTGTATGCACACGCTCTGCAACAGCACTTCTCATCCATTAGCTACCCGTGACGACGCATCACGTCGACAAGCATTCCATCACTACGCATATCAATCAACATTCTACAGCTCTAGACACCATGACTAGCAGCTAAGCTTTAAGCCGCAAAGCGTTGTGGCCGAGTCGTCTAAGTCACGGACTTCAGATTGCGAGTGTGGCAGAGAGTCGGTTCGATTCCCGGCCGCGGCAAAAGATTTCGAGTCACTTCGTGCACCCTTAGCAAAGGTGCTTAATTTCGTCAGCCCTGCAAATAATCATCCAATAGGGTGGAGTGCAGTAGAGAAGTTGAAGCTGAAGTTTAACCTTCAGTGGTTTGCATTGTTTGTCTTGATTCGGCAATGTCTATTAGAAATTCAGCCATGGCATAAATTGTGAGTGACTATGAACAACAATAGATCAAAGACAATACAATGCTGACTACTCAAAGCCGTCAGCATGTGTCATAGAGAGCTGAAAATTTGACAAAGACTGGAGAGCTTGAGAAAGAATCGCAGCGTAGGTAGAAAACATTCACTTGCATCTTTCCTGCATCAGTAGGCCAACTCTCATGCAAATAAAGTGTGCAATGCAGAGGAGTCACAAAGAGCCTTCCTTATTAGCTAATCTCTAAAATCAGTAACCAAGCGGGGAATGGTAAACAAGATCTCTGGTACAACAGCCCATAGCACTAAACATCTGACTGTACAGTACTGCTACAACGCAAGCTGTCTCAAGCGCCCACCTCTGACTGTCCTTCCTTCAAGCAGAACTCGCTCGGTTCAATGAGAAAAGAATCATCAGTGACGCGCGTCAGGCTCACAAGATCTATCACAGACAGGCAGGCTAAGAGAGAGGCAAACAGGCAACCAGGCATGCAGACACACATTTAAACAGGCACTGCCACAAACAGGCAGGCGGACATGCCTGGTTGCGGCTATTTGCCTGCAAACTGCCTGCCTACCTGCATACGCATACTGCCTGCCTGCATGATTGTTTGTGACAGACATGCATGCTGATGCTTATAGTAGTAACTTGTTTAGTTAGCCCTATGCAACATTTCTGTGTTCGCTTCGCCAACGTCAGGACACCTGCGGGCAAAAACCTTAGAACACTAGCAGGTAGGGTCGCTAACAGGCAGGCAGACATGCAGGCTGACATACAAGCAGATATGCGGTTCGACAGGCAGGCAAACAAGCAGAAAAACATGAAATAAAGACATGCAACATAATAAAAAGGACAAACTAAAGTGAAGAATTAAGAATGCAAGAAGACGAATTCAAGTGAAGAAGAAAAAAGTATCAATGAACCGAATTAATGGCAGGGTACAGGCACACGAATGATTACCATTGGAGGGAAAGAAACACACATAGAGGTGATTACCATCAAAGGGAAGGGTACAGATGTAGGGGGTGACAACCATTGAAGGGGGAATTACCATAAGGGTGATTATCCTTGAAGAAAATGGTACAGACATAGGGATGATTACCATTGAAGGGCAGGGCACAGACACGGAAATGAGTACTATAGAAGCGCAAGGCACAGATGCAGGGTATCATTGAAAGGCACAGAAGGTAAGTAGTGAGTATCAATGAAGGGTACAGGCACAAACGGAGTACCATTGAAGGGCAGGGCACAGACGTAGGCAGTTCTAGCGCCACAGTTGCGCAAAGTGACTTTGCTCAGCAGCCAGCCTGCCTCAGCGCCGGGCAAAGCACTCAACCAGTAGACACCACTGTTGTCCAGCGGTGTACGGTCAATCACCAGCTGGGCTCGACCTCCATAGCCCCTCAGTGGGATCTGCAGACAATAACATACTCGTAGCATGACAAGAATAGGGTCTGTTGTCAGTAGCCCCCGAGTGGGATGCATGCATGCGCCCATGCATGTATCACATGGGGTACAACCCAGCATATACAAGCATGAACCAGCAGCCCTACAGTGCATCTGCAGTTTCACAATGTATTCGCCATTCTACAGTATATCTGCAGTCGTACAGTGCACCGCGCTCGTACAGTGTACTGTAGATATATTGTAGGACTGCAATCTACAGTCCTACAGTATGCCGCAGTTATACAGTGTATCTACAGTCCTACAGTGTGCTGCAGTTCTACAGTGTATCTGCAGTCCTACAGTGTATCTGCAGTCCTACAGTATATATGCAGTCCTACAATGTATCTGCAGTTGTACAGTGTGCTGCAGTCCTACAGTGTATCTGCTGGTGAGGCCGAGGACGGTTATGGTGAGGCGTGAGTCGTCGGCGCGGGGGGGCGCGGCCACGCTCGGTGCATAGCTCACGTCTATGCAGCAGTCACGTCGAGGCTCCAGCAGCACCTCCAGGCTAGAGATGCACTTCTGCTGACTGCAGCCCCTGCGTCGCACCACCTGCACCACCAACACCGCATCACTCATGCACTGCACCACTCGTGCGCCACACAACTCGTGCACTGCATTACTTGTGTGCTGCACCACTGGTGCATTGCACCACATGTGCATGGCACCACTCGTGCACTGCATCACTCGTGCACTGCACCACTCGTGCACAGCACCACTCACGCCACTGCCCACAAGCACAGCATCACTAGTTTTTTGTTGCTTTTTTGTAGTTTAGTAGTGCGTATCACACAAGGGCTATATACAGTCTGGTTCTGTGCAAGAGAGCCGACACAGAACCGCTCCCCCTCTTCTTTAGTCGCCTTTTACGATCAGTCCGGGAAGCTCTCTGCTGCAGACCAATGCTTTGGTCCCCGGCCTGCAGGAGTCAGCATCACTCGTGTGTATAGCACTGCCCACATGCACAGCATCACTCATGCACAACATCACTCTTGCAGAGCATCAAATGGACATGATAAAGGTATGTTTTAGAAAACTTGCATTTTGGCATCGATCTTCGAAAAACACCGCGCATAAACTAAGAAATTAGCATACTTCAATCATTTAATCAAATTCCGTAGCGTATGATGCAAAAATCATGAATTTTGGATGACTGGTCTCACAGCTATACAAGATTATCCCCAAAAAAGTGAACGTTGCGTTTGCATGTAGAGTATTTACTATGACACTCGGTTACATTCAAAGTTAATGCAATTTTGCACAAATCAAAATCTAACTTTAGTGAGTCATCTAATACACATGCACAGACCACATACAGTGTTTTACTACGAGTACAAGTACGAGTACAAGTACAAGTACAGGTACGAGTACAAGTACGAGTACAAGTACGAGTACAAGTACGAGTACAAGTACGAGTACAAGTACGAGTACACATATGAGTACGAGTAAAAGTGTAGTCTGCTGCACTTCTCCCGCACCTACGATTCAAGCAAATGATGTTTTTCCATCTCCGTTTGCATGATATATTTTTGGTGCGTTAAAAGTGCAATATACATACATACATACATACAAAAGTATGAGTACAAGTACGAGTTTTGATCTTTGCCAAAAATTATCCAATAGTTCCATAATTATAAACTCTGAATTTACTTGCCTGACATTTAGATGCATCAATGGAACAACTTGGCTTTTTCACAGGCATAGGCTACTAGTTATTTCCCATGATGATCAAATTTGACATACAATAGACATCCATTTTCAATGCAAAAGTACTTGCGTAAAGGTACGTAAAGGTACTTACTAAAAGTTTTTTCGAGAAAAAAAATTCATTCTAATTCTGCATGCATCATGTTTAGCAAGATATGTAAGCGGGTTCCGTCTTCTCACGGACCTGGATGCAGCTACATGGACATGAAAATGACACAACTTCCATTAAAACAAGCTGGGCATATTGAGGCGGAAAGACATGTTTTCAAGATCTTTAAATTTACAATTATAGTACAAATCTAAATTACATTTGAAGAAAATTGTCCAGGTTGAGAGTCACAATATCTTTCAATATTTCATACGTCACACGCATTTCTAAGCTACAATCAAAATATTTCAGCCACATTTCAGTCAGCTTGGTGTAAAAGGCTGACCTTGAATGCACTTGAATCAGGTATATCCAAGCAAAGCTTCAACATGTCATCACTGTTGCTGCGAAGAGTTACCGTTTGAATCCTACACACACACAAAATGAACTCAGACATACTCAGACAAACTCATGTTCATGCGCTATACAAAACGGGCCTGTAGCAGTGTACCTAAATCGCGATAACTTAGCCTATCTTTGACATTTGTATTAGATGTTTTGTAGCTGAGATAATTTGCTAAAAGCTCTCATCATATTTTTCAGAAGATATTAGGTCCGAATGTCCGTCGAAAACGACGATGACATCAGTCGTACTGATGAGTTCTTGTATGGCTGTACAAGCGGGAGTCAGTCGCTAGCCGCTGTCTAGGTTGCATCGTTTAATGCTGTTTTGATTATAAAAATACTTTTAACTCGCTTTTATTCGTCCTGTCATTTCATAACTGTTGTATTTTATCCAGTTTTATTACTTTTCGCTTCCACACACCCTAGTACAAACGTTTTTAGTACTCAATTAGTTTTTAGGCTACTTTTTGGCGTCAATCTCTCATGGCCCCTATTATCGCTTACTAGCCCAAGCTTTGTTTACCGGTAGTCTTGGGCTATTTATCTCGCTGCGGCTACACTCCACTTAATCTTATCATTTTTTAGGCCATCTAATTTAAAGGCTGTCCTGTCCCTAATGTCCACATTCGTGAGTCGCCCACTAGTAAAAAGCCTTCCGTCGTAGGTTTTTTGTGGCTCAGCGTTATACGTAGCCTACTAGTACCGTAGAGTGCTAGCTGCATTCTGCAGTATTTTAGAACTTTTTCAGCTCAAATTTTCTCAGGGTTTTTCCTCCGTTTTAAGCACAACTCCGCCACCCCCCACTAGCCAACTAGGATGCATTGCTGTCGAGGCCGACGTCACACCATCCTTGACAACGGCCCGACTGTCTGCGCTGGCTACACGGAGTCCACCCACCCTCGTTCGGCCCATCTCGCCTACTACCCGCTTCTACACTTGCTTCTGGTTCCATCTATATGCTTCGTGTCTATATCTTTTGTGTTGGCTTTTCTCTCAGCACTACGACTCCGTTAGATTCAAACTGAGTTACGCCAGACTTTATGTTTTTCCGCCACGCCATTCCATCATTGGCAGTTATATCAAAAGATACATAACTGTGTCAAATGTAATTGAACTTCGTCCTTAAAAAGTAATTTTTTTCATAAAACATAACGAAACCTTTGCAAGGAATATTTTAACGCATCTTGTTCATGCGCTCCCTTAGCAAACCCTCAAAACAAAACCTGCAAGATTTGTTGCCACGGTTTCAAAAAGGTAGCTGAAATGATTTAGTTACTTTCTTGAAGAAGTTTCATCATTTTTCAATCCAGCCATGTCTTCATGAAAATTTCAGAGTTAGTGGTGCATTATTAAAGCAACAAACCCTAAAACAATTTAATACACCTTGTAGATAGGCAGGGGCAATTTTTTCATAGCACACTCATCACACTCATGATGTCTCTTATGTATCATATATATGTTTAAAGAACCAATTTAATTGTCAATAGGAGCACATAACTCCATTTAAATCAAACATAGTTACATCGAGGCCAACCTCAGCTCGACCAAGATCCCTCTCCCCTTGAAGCCCGCAATGAAACAAAAACGACAAAATAAGGAACAGCAAATAATAAATAAGAAGCACCTAAAACATAGAAACAATAAATCGACAAATGTATTAAGAACAAAGAAGAAAAGTGAAACCAGGCGACATCCTAGGTCTCTACCATATTTAACTATGCCCAGATGCTTGCTTATACATGCCTAACCAATAAACGACAAGAAATGACAGACACAGATTTGCCGAGAGTGACGCCTCCGAATGAGAGTGCCGCCTTGTTGCTGAGCAGGCGAGAGGTGAGCGTGGTGGCGCGCGACTGCGCAACACTTGGGCGAGGAGGCTCGCCAAGCAGCTCCATCTCATAGGTCGGCCCTTCAGGCTCAATGTACATGAGCAGCAGGCTGCAGCAGCAGCAGCACTCCAATATCAACCACAGGCTAGCTAGCCTCAAATGATCCTGTCTAATAACTGTAGATCTCATATCCGAATAACTTCTTGACATCCAAAAGTGAAGTACCACATTCATTCAACAGGTTTAAATTAACTTCTGCAGAGTATACCGTATCCTCTAATTACACAACCCAACTAATTTAATCAAAAGCTCTCCTATACAACAAGCTTAGTCAACAAAATTGTAACCACATTGCCTGCCTGCCTAGCCCTTGACACTGTCGATCGTCAGGGCGCCATGCGCAGCAGTAATGACCACCTGTCTCCACCTGTGACGGTCTTTGGATAACGTGTGAAGGTCGTAAACTGACAATCCTGTCCAATTGGTGAGGTTTTTCAGACATGTTGTGAGAAGGCTTCATCTGCCGCGTGTACCTTCCACCGCCCCCTGTAGGATTGTGGTTATGAGGCCGTTAGCTCTGTAGGTATGACCATACAGTTGCATCTTCCACCGTTTCACTGTTGATATAAGAGATTCATGTTGTCCTATAATTTGAGTTATTTCCCCCAAACTGATTTGTTTGTGCGGTCGGTGGTCTTTATATTCAATTTTTAAAATTCTTCTCTTACATCAGAATTAAACCACATTAACAATGAACAAGTATGTCATATCTCAAATTTTTTTTCTTACATTATTTAATCCACTAGTGCAAAAATACGCACGATCATTCAACCACATTAGCAAGCTGACAAATTGCTTCATTGCAGTTTACACATTTTCCGCACGCTGATAATTGTTTACACTAAGTACTGCAGTTTCGCAGTGCCAATCATAGAATGTTCAAGCTTTGAAGAACTTTTCGGTAATACTTTGCGTGAAGTGTGCGCCGTTGGTACTTTGAGACGCTTAGGCCTACTAGTAATAAGCATCATACTGGTAACCGTAGTAATTGGCGGCGTGTAAGTTTGGCGGCTAGTGACGAAACGTTGTGGCAGCGGTCTAAGTTGCGGAGCAAAAAATTACGGGCTCGACAGTCTGCCGGTTCAAATCCCACGGCAAAGATTTTCGAGACACTATGGCAAAGGTGGTCTAAGTTCGCCAGCCCCGCAAATATTCATAAGGTGGAGTGCAGTAGAGAAGTTGAAGTAGTGCTCTGGAGGCATGTTTCTCTTATGAATATCATGATTTTCCATTGTTTCTCGAGCATCAAGTATCAAATGTATCAAATGATAGTATCAAATGTTGTTTAAACAAGAAACATAAAGTGTATGTCCCTGAATTCTTGATAATTATTGAATTGAAATATAAAAGACATGTGTTTCTAGAAGATATCTGATGCAAAAACAGCAATAAAACCGTTTTTCAGCTGATAGGCTTGTTTTTCAAAAATGAACTGCTTGTATCTTTTGGATTGCTCAATGAGATTGAATTTTGTTTACGAAGATGAAGCATTCGGTGTAGTTGATGTGATTACAATTTCGTTAAAAATGTTTGTTGTATTTGTTAGTTATTGAATAAACTAGTTAAGTCGTTTAATTATGGGACACATAATATATACATGTATGTTCTGTCTTAACAAATCACACAGTGTAAAAGCATTATTTTTTTGGGTGTAATATGAGCATTTGATTATTATCAATCTGAAGTATTAAAACCATTCATGCAACTCAATAGCAAGGGGGGCATGGTGCGTACATAAATTTGTGAGTTTTTAGGAGTGTATTTTTACTTGCAAGGTGCATTCTTAGGGTGCATTTACTTTTTGGACCATTCCAAGGGTCCATTTAACTTTTAATTACTTCCTTAGGGGATGTGGTCTCAACAAATCCTGGTAATTTATTAGGGTTGGCCAGTGCCCACCCGTGTCCTGCAGAAGGGACATGACTGCGTTACAGATCATTTGCAATCACTTGCGATCACACACGTAATGTATTTAAACCAGCGTCCTCCTAACCAGTGTGTGTATATAACAGGTACACGCGTTACGCACTAGTGCATTCTCTAGTTATAGTTGAATTACGCCTCTTGACAAGTGTCCTTCACCCACATTTGAGTGTGTTGCATAGTCAAACATATTAAAGTCACTGCATTCTATACACATAGCATCCATCCAAAAAAGCATCTACTAAACCAATTTTTATTAGAACTATTAAAACAAACTAAGAAACTGACCTTTCACATCGATTATGAACACTGTCGTTTCCTGGAGTGTAGCGAATGACAACGTTTGACTGACCGCCGGGCTCAATGTTGACCTCCATAGGCGTCACAGAGAACTTCTCGGGAAACTCACGCACTTCCAGGCTCACTTCAATCGGTATGTTACCGCCATTACGCAGCGGCAAGATCTGTCCCGGCCCCGGCAGGCCAGGATTGTCTGCCAGCAGCCTAAGCATCTAATCCACAGCAACAACAACTGCATCACGACTGGCACAGATAGAAAGGTGCATACAGGTATTCAGTACCTAGCTGTTCATGCGTAACGAACAGCAGTCAATGAATAAAGTAAAAAACACACTATACACACATGACATGAGTAAGATTCTTTACACATGCATCATTTAAATCCCATGTGATCGTGTACTCACCCGACTCATAATATAGACACATATGATCTTAAAAACTCATCTTTTAAGTTAGCACGAAAATGAGAAGCCCAGAGAAAATCTACAAATTTAGTAAAGAGATTGTCACCTATAAAAAATTATCTGACTGGGGAACTTAGCTATTAGAACCTAGGCCTAGGTCAGAAACGGTGAGACTGGCGTGTAAAACACTCACACTCAAGGAGCCAGGCACAATGAGTCTTGGAAATACATGACTCACACTCAAGGAGCCAGGCAGGGTGAGTCTGGTGAGTACATGACTCACACTCAAGGAGCCAGGCACTGTGAGTCTGGTGAGTACAACACTTACACTCAAGGAACCAGGCACTGTGAGTCTGGTGAGTACAACACTCACACTCAAGGAGCCAGGCACGGTGAGTCTGGCAGTGCCGACAGAGCCCCTGAGCTGGAGGGATGTGAGCAGCGCGCCTGCAGCGCCCACTGACACATGTTCTACTCTCAGTCGCGCCTCGTGCAGCTCTGCTCTCGGCAGCACTGCGCAACACAAACTGTCAGTTACACGCGTGCAATATTAGCCGTAGCACATATTCAGGGTCAACTCATTTGTACAACTGATAAAAGTGGCATATCAAACAAAAATGATTGTGAAGATGTATGTGACTGGCGGTGCTGAGAAACAACACGTGCATATGTGGAGTTTCTGCTTCTGTCCAGCAGCTCTGCTGACCTGCTGAGTTGGGCGAGCGCTGAGGTGCTCTGAAGGCAATGAGGAAGGTGAAAGAGACATCGTCTCTGCGGCGGCCTGGCAGCAGAGTGCAGTACTCGGTGGACAGGTCACACCGGTCAGACCACGAGATACCAGCGTCATGGAGCGTCACGTCTCCAACACGCACCAAGTAGAAGCACTTCTGCACCGCGCTCTGATTGCACACACACCAAGCACATAAACTTGCTACAACTCTAAACGATATATGAAACTAACTAAAGTAATGCCTATAGAATCGATGCCTACCTACAGGGAATCTAGTGTTATAAAACAATATACTGCTCTTAAAACAATAATTTTACTGATATACTGGGTGAGGCGCTGTGGCGTAGTCGTTAAGGCGTCGGACTTTGAGTCCAGAGAACCAGGGTTCAAGTTCCCGCGCCGACAACTATGAAACCATGCGTTATAGGCCCTTCAGCAAGCCTGTTAAACACACAGATGACTCTAGCTGCTAACCCCGCATCAGAAAATTATCTATTTGGCTGGCGTCAGGAAGGGCATCCGGCCGTAAAACCCAGCTCCAGCAGCCAGCTCCAATCAGGGAGGGAAAAAACGTGCAAACCTGTGTGAAAACATGGACATTAACAGATCACACAATAAAAAGGAGGTTAGTATATAGGCATTAAACTTAAATCTAAATATCCGACTATTTATCTTATTTAAGACTGCTGAACATCAAACTACGAATTGCACACAGTTTAGACACAATGTCAGTTATTTCACACAACATTGCAATTAATTTTACAACGTTTGTTTAAAAAGAATCATTTGTCGAAAAAGAAGACACACACTACTCGACTACTCGAAGATCAACACATTGAAGGCAGTCAGCAGAGAATAGATCTGAAGCACTGACGAGCATCAAGCTCCCTACCTCAGATATGATGAGTCTAGCAGGCACGTCTGACTGACAGCGGTTCACAATGGTGACGCCAAGGCACTTTTGACGACCCCAGGACAGGGCGCCAAACTCCAGGGCTGACCCTTCTGCAGGCGTCGTCACCTGGGCACCAACATCCACCCACATATGGTTCTACTCTCCTCAACACAGAGCAGCCTTCATTCACACATCTTGAAAGCAAGACACGAGAAACAGGCACGATCTGATTTGGCGAAGGTCGAATAAGGTCTTGTCTATTTATCATCTCAATCTATAAATATAAAGTAAGTATTCAGAGTACATAAATTATAAATTGTTCATGGCGTCCAGGCGGTCAATAACAAATGGCTGAACGGCACAATGCTATAACCTCAACAAGAGAAGCACTGCGCAGCAGATGGACACGTGACACTTTGTTAATAGCCTTAGCCCCTATAGTAGAGCCATTTAGCAAACCACTGATCTCATGATGCTCACACTCACCTAGAAGGCCTGCCCATCAAAATCAAGCAGAATAGTCATTGATTCAAGTTGCACCCAAATGTCCAATGTCAATCAAAAATATTATTACTACTAGAGTGTCTCAAATTATATTTCATGCAGATTTAAGGTCATAATTTTATCTTTAAATCGTGACTCTACAATAAAAGTAAGCCGATATTCAGTGCCACTCCTTATCACTTTGGGATATAACTTTGGGATAAGGGTGCATAGCAACAAATACCACTGTACAGTATTTGGGGCCAAGCAAAGAATCGCTTCCACTTCCTTAGTCGCCTTTATGACTCACCTGAGCAGCTCTGGGCTGCCAACCTATTCTTTGTTTCTTAGTTTTCAAGATAATTGTTAGCAGTTCAGTGCAGTTTTGTCATTCACTTATTAAAAAAAGATTAAAGATATAGGTTTTGTAGAAAATTCAATTGACAAAAATTAATCAATTTCATATTATGGTCACACTTTCAAAAGTGTCACCCAGTTCGAATACAACAGCAGTATTAAAAATTATGCCCAACTAATACAGATTCATGTATTATCACAAGCAGCAACAAATGCTTCGAAAGGCCTTAGTGATTAGCGACTGTCACTTACTTTATTCTTGTTTTAAATCAATGAGGAAGAAACAGTCAACATGACTTAAAACTTAACATATCTGTGCTTGTGGTGGACTTGCAAAGCAAGGCCGTTCGCAAGAAAACTTTCAGCATTTTTTTCTAACTGTTGAATTGCCATTATTTCGACTCAAAATATGATGCTCTAAGCAAAATGTGAGTAATTGGACTAGTCTACACACTCAAACTACGTTGAACTGAGTATTAGTTTCCAAATATTTAATTATCTAAAAAAAAATTTGTTTTCGCTAAAAATCATGCAATTTGTTAATATTTTCTCGGAGGGAGTTCTCTCACAAGAATTTGTAGGATCGCTATAATACGCAGGATTAAGCTTAGTAGGCATGCAAACCACCCTAAAAATGATTGTTAGATGCAACTTGCAATCCTAATTCGAAACAAGGGACAGAACAACCACCCAATATGTGTGCGCGTGTGTCTATGTCAGTGGACAGCATGACACATGAAAAATCGACTGTGGCCGCGTTTAGGCCTATGTCATTTTTAAAGGCTTAGCATTTTCACTATGCATGTTCTACAAGGGGCAGGTGTAATGCTATAAATATTTTACCACGGTCAAACTTAACCCTGATAATGTGTATCGTTTTCACTTCGAAATTCATAAACCCTTTGATATCGCTCAGCCCCTGTGACTTAGAGGACGTGTGCGCATGTGTCTATGTCAGTGGATGTGAAGTTGGGGGATGGATAATCCTGGATTCGCATGAGGTGGCGGGAGCTGGGAGGGAGGGGGGTGGAGTTGCAATGGACTGAGGGGTGGGAGGGCGGCACAATGTTTAGTGTCTGAGGTTAAAGGACGGTGTGTAGTAACAAAGACAATTACAATCCGGCTCAGTGCCAGAGGTTGAATTCCTGAAGGGCGCTGAAATGAGGGGTAGAAGGGGGGGTAGCAGGGGGTTTGTAGTGGGGATGGAGTGGAGGGATGGCGGGATGGAAGGGGAAATTGAGCGACATGGTATGCAGATTCGTTTCCGATGATTTTGCGCAGCAGCACATCAATTTGATTAATATTATCATTATTACCAACACCAATCACAACTAAAACACAGAGACCAAAAACAATCATCAACATTGTTGACGTCGACAGGCTACAGCACATTCGACTCAAAACGCAGAGAGCACCTGGATGGAGAGTGACTCAGCGATGCCCTGCAAGGCAGTCTGGGTGACGACAGAGTCGAGCTGCTGCGGCAGCGCCACTGTAATCACGAGCTGAGCATCGTGTATGCCAGGCTGACTAGCACTGAACACAACCTGACAGAACATACAGCGCCACTAATAATAATAATAATAATACTGGGTTATAGTCCGTTTCGGCGTCAAAAGACACCATCGGGGACCTCCCCTCAACATGGGCACCATAGATGTCACTTAGGAAACCCAGACGAGGAGGAAAGGAGAAAGTGGAGCAAGGCTTGGTCAATTATACCATTTATCTATCAGGGAAAAAAAATGTACATTTACGGGGGAAAAAGATGCGTTTTCAGACCAGACAGAAACAAAGGCAGGCTTGAACAGAAGCGCAGGAGGAGGGGGAGTGAGTTCCAAATTGTAGGTGCAGCAAAACCGGTTGAGCGACGGCCATTTGCAGAACGAATGTCAGGTGTGATAAGGAGATGCTTGTCAGTGGATCTTAGGTTTCTGGAC
>JAQIWG010006004.1:0-13812 GCA_034695025.1 Chamaedrilus cognettii | reverse complement strand
CGGAAAAATGTATTTGGATGATATTTGGAGGGAGTGGGCTCAGAAAGAATTTAAAATCAGACTGAGGCCAGAGGGGCAGGGCAGCATGAAATGCTCTTTAATAGTAGCTCACAGTTGCAGCACTAGCCTCAGACTGCCACCGGTATCCTATCACAGCACTATATAGCATTTAGAACAAGAAAATAGTTTTGGACAGTCTGCTTTAGTAGTGATAGGCAAAGACATTGAAAGCGACAGCTTGCTGCCAGAGCCATGTTTGACCGGAAGAAGAGTGGGCGTAAGCATACCTACTTAAAGGTTGGGGGTCAAAAAGGTACGGTACACTTGAGTAGTATGCGCAGAGGGTAGGGTCACATTCATCAGTTTTTGCATATGTAACAAATGCAATGCACCAAAATTTCACACATTTTACGAGTGTACTGCTGGTAGGTGCACTGCATATTTAAAAAAAAAAAAGCAAAATTGATTCAAAAGAGTGGCACACGCAGATATACGTAGGCATTGTTGTGGTATTGCAGCAATGCGGTTACAAATTTGCAGACTTAAACATCTTCTTTCTATCCCTTATTGATCACAGACTCTTATGTCATATCGATCCAAATCGATCACATATGTTATACTCTCATGTCATTCTAGATACATCTATATTATCGAGGTCCACATCTGTAGGACCCCAGATGATATATTCGAATGTCAAAAGTGAATTCAAATCCAAGTAGCCTACTATTATTACATCATTCAAGTTCAACCTATTTATTCCACCAACTCTATCAGTACTACCGCTAGGCCTTTTCCTCTCAAGATGATAATCCACACATTTTCATACTCCATCGTTTTGATCTCCCCTCCCCAGTATGATCATGGCGCAGCGCTCTCACAGCGCTCAGAGCATGCTCTAGCAGAACATGAGAGTGGGTTCAGGCGGCTGGCCTGAGCCCACCTCAGTCCCTTATCTTCTCATCACCTCACCCACTGATTCTAAACCCATCATCGCTCCCAATTTACACAAAACCCTAGGCCTAATAGTCTTCTTCTCTTTTAGTGGCACCCCACAGATCCACTCTGTTGCCCATTATATAATTTGGTACCAAAAAGTTCCCTAGCAGAAAATTAATGGTTTTAAAATTCCCAGTACTACTCGGAATTCATGGCTTTTCAAATTCATGGCTGTACGTACGGTTGCCATATTTTCATCACTCAAATCAGTAACAAAATATTCAGCATGCATGATTCAATTTTTTTGCTACATTGCATTAACTACATGACTATAATTCCACTTAGTTTCACTACGCAAACTACGTTTAGTGTAACAAAATTTGTTTTTTCAGCGATTTACGCTCCATTGTAATAAGACCTATAAGTCAAATATGAACAATTTGTGCCTCTAGGATTAGGCTATCAGATATTATTTATAACTTTACACATCTAATCTTTTAACAATAATAGTTTTGTTGTAATCTGCAAATTTTGGTCTTGACCCAAATAAGGGACAATTGGAGTCCCTCATGCCCTTCGTAGCGGACACAGGACAAATCGCCTCAAATAAGGGACGCCCCTTAAAATATTGGACATCTGGCAACCCCAGCTGCACCCGTACTCGATTTAAATTAAATCAATTAAATAAATTTTAAATTCATATAAACTTAAAACAAAAAGGACAAATTGCTAATCAAACGTTCATACTCTGCAATATCGAAATTTCACCGCTCGATTTCATTCTTAAATTTTGACTAATACTGTCGCCTGCACTCAATCAATTTGCACTTAAACCACAATGAACACTTACAGCTTGCAAGCCAATTCTGGCCTCAAGACTGCATACATTATATCAAGAGCTCAATAATATAATAGCGGATCTTTATTTATTTACTAGACCTGCAGATTTTTAATTCATTGTTCATGATCAAACAGATGCTATTGAGATTACCCAGGATTCAAAAATTGCATTTCCGATTATAGTACTAGTCATAACTCTTAAGGACACAAAGGATCGATTTGCATTTCTTTCAGCATGATACAGGCAAAAGATTAAAAATATAGGCCACAAATTAGTTCTACAAACGCAGCCGAATTCAGGCAAATTATCACAAAATAGCGCAAAACTGCATAAAAGGCCTACATCATCTTATGCCGGCACGAAATTTCCAGACCATCATCAATTGGACGATCTATTCTCATAGACAGGTTTTAATTTTCAGATTTGAGCTAAATTTAGAAAATTTATGATAGAATCATATGAGTGAGATGAGCTCACAATGAGCGAGATCTGACACCAGTTATAGCATATATATCGTGATTTTTAAAAACCAAGACATTCAAAGCAAGGCCACAACTTTGTCCATTTATTTGACATTGACGGTCGTTTCTAAAATGTCTGAAGATTTAGCAAAACAACTAAGTTTTGCTCGAACTGATTTCTATTATTGTTGAGCCTGCAGAACTAGTGCTCTTTTAACAAGTGCTCACTCAGTCCAAATTTAACTTGCAATAGACTCAAAATTAGTTCCATAACCTTAAAAACATACCATTTAAAAAAAGTTTGGAACTCTGAAACATCGAAACCTCTTTTCTTGGACCCTCTGGGCCCTTCCTACCAAATTTTTCAGCAGCCACGACGACACCTTGCTTGACATTAATTATTATTATTAGCAACTGCGTTGCCTCAGCCAAGCGATAACGTCAGCACTTGCAGTGTTCAGAGTTTTTAAAATTAATATTAAGACATTAATTACATCTTCATATAAAGTCTGGACAATAATTATACTGGACAAAATAACTATAATTTTAAGCCTACCGTACAGTCAATTAGTCAACAGTCAATTAGTACACGAAAACATTAGTTCAATTTAACGCTAATTGCATAGTGGCAAGAGGGTCCTTGTGGACCCTAGCTTTTACCACCCCAGAGGCCCCACAGGGGCCTCTGGGCTGCTAGGAGGGTCCTATCTTTAATAATGCCCTCTGCAGGCCTCCATTAAAAGTAGTCACCCCAGAGGCCACTTGCATGATGCTTGCATGATCTCAAGATATCATTGTTGCACACTCACAGCCAGTCTCCTTGTGTATCTCCTGTATCTCCTCCTCCCTCAGACTTGATGACGCTCTCGATCCCATCTCGCAGACCTCCAACTGCTTCCTACTGATCAGCTAAACATGTATTGCACTTAACATTAAATTATCATGTATGTATCGAACAGCAGCGAACACTTAGCAAAGGAATGTGATGACAAAAAGTGCGTTGGTGGATCGAGGTACGACTCCACAGAACAAAACTCTGAGAAAGGCTGTTGCCAAGGTCAAAGGCTTGGATAAAAATTAATCTATATCTTAAATTTCCTACGCTAGACATACTGGTATTGATATCTAAAGATAAGAAGTACGACTGTAAAAACTTGTTTTTTCATTATCTGGCATTTAGTTTCAATTGCTTTCCTCATGCCAAAACGAGCTATATACACCAGTAAGTAAACAAAAGTGAATACTGAACAGTGTACATGCCACTTTGAGACACTTTTTAAATATCGTAATTAATGAATGCAATTGCGGTATCAATTATGTTATGCCATGCTCACAAACAGAGTAACCATCAAGTATTTTTGTTATTCGTTTACTTCTCTCGCAGGCTGGTGATTATGGCAACGGTATGGTAGCTTAGTGTTAGAGTAAGTTAAACGAATACAAAGTTGCAGTAATTAGTTCAGGTAGTATCGTGCTAGTTAGGCTACCTAGAAATTATTAGGATAGTTTAACGTTATCGACAGCAGTAAATTTCAAATGTTATGGTTAGCTAAAAGCATTAATGTTAGGCTCACAACTCAAGAATAGCTCGTTTGTTTTACTTGCTAAATCTGTTATAGACCACAAGCAGCTAGTTAACTGTGGTTGGCGGCAGGGAACTTAAAAGTAAGTCAAATTGTAAATGAGAACCGTCAGAACAGTTACGTCTAGAAAAAATCTCACAAAATGACAACATACTATGGGAACAGACCGATTTGTACAAAACCGATTTGCCAAGAAGAAAACTCGACATATTTTCTGTTCAAATAACAAAAAAAAATCCATGATCTCCAAAAATTCTGCAAGTAGCTTTCCCACTTTATCATCACATTTTGTTGCACAGCCACCTTATTAAACAGAATTTGCCTATTCCTTTGAATAAATTGTCTGTCAGCTGCGAACATGGAACATGATACCACATTAGGCAAACCTCACAATAAATTCCTTTGTCAATTACTTTGTCTCCACATTTACCGCATGAATCCTTTACGCTTCCACCTGTCGCCATGCTCCAGCGATATAAATGCACGACCTGAGCCGCTAATTTTAACTGCCACTGATAAACTCTATTCCCCAGGGAAAGCCGCCAGTCTAGGCTACCCTTTGGTCACCACCCGCCAGACACCAAGCATGTGATTGTCCTCCAGCAGGCTCACCAATGATAAACTTACCTATCTCCGACAACAGGATCTGTGTGTTCACGTGTAGTTGAGCGCGTCAAGGAGTTTAATTTAAGGTCTCGCGCTTCTCTTGATAAGTTTCGTATAGGTTACACGATTTCCAGCTTTCGTACCGGTAAAAGTCATGTTAAACACAGGTTATCGGAGATAGGGAAGTCATCATTGGTGACCCTGCCAAAGAACAACCGCCTCGCCCTCCTCAGCCCGTCCTCTACTAGTCTATTCCCTCTTAGTTTATAAATATTTACAATGAAATATTAAATTGAATTTATTAAAGCAAACTCAAAACTTCCATGAGCACTACCGTATTTCTCGAGAATCATTATCGCTTCATAAGGCAGATAGGTGGGGGATTGGTGGTAATACCATCATGGCCGTGGCCGTGGCCAGAAGTCCAAGTTAGGGATAGGGCTAGGTTAAGGCTACGGCTAGGTTTGAGATTAAGGTTTTACTTCCAAATTTTTCCCAAAAGAACCGTGGCTGAAACGTAAACCGTGTTTTCCGAAAATCGTTCTTGTTCTGTCGAACTGCCTTTAGAGCAATTCGGTTTTCGGCAAACCGGACCGCACCCCATAGTAAGCAACGCCCCGTTGAAAAAATAACAACAGCTACCATCTAACTAACCAGTTGGCCAGTGTGTAGGCACAGTCTGACTGATGTTAAGCGGCTGTTAGGAGTTAGGACTAAGTACTAAACAGGAATTAAGCAGAGCAGTATCTACCTATGTGGCCTGAAATATATAATGCCTATTAAAGTCCCTAATAGTTACGTACCAAGAGACGTACTTATTCCTGTTTCGTTATTCCACATTCATTGGCATATCCAAGGGACCGTCTCAACACGTAATTAATTTAACTGCAAGGCGCAAGGTTACAACATCATACTACATGAACTGTTACAGTCGATCGCCGCAACATTAAAACTAATTTTAATCTGTTTTACTTAAATAATTCGCAAAGATATTACCACTAAATATAAAAAAGTGTGACTTAATAACCGTATCATAGAATAAAGTGAAACTATTTAAATTACTGCTATACATATAGTATTGATTGCACAGTTAGAAGTTGTTGTTCCTGCTCCTCCTCTTTTTTGAGACAAGTAGCTAGCTACCTACTAATTTCTAAATAAAAATGACATAAATTGTATAGAACTTATCACAGAATATAAGTCAAAGTATTATAAGCACTGTTATTCAATATAATTAGGCTAATCAAATTAATGTGACAAATCATTAACGTGCACTGCGTGTAAACTTATGCTCTTTAGACCGGTTCAGGGGTCCTTTGGCGCTACGCGCGAGGGCTACCCAAGCTGATTTGTCTGTTTGGTCCAATTTGCGTTTCAGGACGGCTACCTCGCTGGTAAATCCAGCTGGTAAACCACAAAAGTGTAACCCCACATCATCGAAAGGTTAGGGGCTTATCAGGCCTTGAAATTGTTAAAAACATGGTGGCTGAAAGTTGCAAACCATTAGGTGAAATTTGATGGCGCAATAAAGGATCACTCCGCGTTAATAAAATACGAAAATTATTCGAACGGTCATTTAAAACAACTTGAATCTAAGAAACAATCTGTTGATTGCACGCAACCAATCAGAATGCTGCAGTTGCAATTATTGCTTCAAGCCTACGCTATAACTGACTATCAGCCGAGAATTAATTTGCCCTTACACGGCAGCAGAAAGGTCATCCCATGTTAACGACCTTTGGCCAATCGTCGACGCCTTTCTCCTCGATACAGAGCGACGTCGCCACACCAATAACCACGACTCTAACATTGCAATAATGAATTTTTAGCAACACATAATAGTCAAAATAAGTCAAGTTGTAACACAAATAGCCATTAGCAACAGACGGCCACGGCTGGATAACAACCTGACAGCTGAGCTGGCATGAAATGTATTTTGTAACAATATTTTATGCGAGCTGCTAGGTTGCTATCTTATCCACCAGTGGCCGCCCTCAAATCTAAATCGCCCATTCAGCGGTTACCCAATACCCTTTTTTCAGACTTTCAAGCAGGAGTTTACTGTAAGCATAGCGCAGCGCGTACTTAAACCGGGGGTTAAGGGGCGTCCCGTCATATGGGCCAGGTCGGGCCTTGTTCCGATCTTTAAAAGATGACCCTACCATTAAGCATTAGTGGCCTTACCTGGCGCGACCTAAAAAAGTTGAACTGGCCCGACCTTTAGCTTGTAATAAGTAGTGGTGGCCTAACCTTAAGCTTGTAATGGCCCGAGCTTGAGAAAAAAATTCTGTCAGCACCCTTCTATTTGACGAAAAAATCTATTAGCACCCCTCCCCCCCCCCCCCTCCTTCTGAAGACTGTCCGGCCTCGCCCGACTATTGGTTGCACCCACGGGACGCCATTGCGGGTGTTAGAATGACAACGTTCCAGCAACTTCTTACCTGCTAATCCAGCTTAATAACAGATTTGAGTCAAGATTACAGTTTTCTGGCCGTGGAGATGATCCGTAGACTATTAAAACATTTTCCGGTGAAATTGAATAAAAAACGAAATAAGTAAGTTTCTTGACGAACATTTATATCGCAGTGTTACTATACATTGAAAATAAAAAACGTTCGATTCTGGGCATTTCGATAAAAAAATGCCTAGTTTGAAATTATTGTCAGCAAAACCTAGAAGCGGCTAGCGGCGACGTTTGTTTTGTGCACATCAACGCTTGATTGGTTGCTTGATTGATTGCGCAACTGAAAAATCATCGCGCAAGAAAATTTATTTAATTTTCAGATTAGGCTTATGGCCTCGTTAGGGTTAGCAAGTTAGGGTTACGGCTGCGTTAGGGTCAGGATTAGGGTTAGGATTAATGTTAGGGTTTAGAGTTAGTCAAGCCTTTGAGTTATATTTGAAGTGGGCGTAGTACGTGCACAGGGCAGACTTTTCCGTTAAACGCTTGTGAAAACTATCCTCAATCACTATTTTAGGGGGTCCCGGCCCCATCTGATGAAATTACAAGGGGCTTTTGAGGGCCTCCTGGAGCATCACTGGAGTTGGACAGTCTCTAGCGTGGCCTAGGGGAGAAGGCCTAGTGAGGGCCTGACCCTCCTATTTTGAACGTTTGCCAGCTTCAGCCTACAGTGTGAGCTTCAGGAATTTACCTACAACCCTGCTACACCCTTTTGACACCTCCCCCCGGTTTCTGAGGACTGAGTTGCGGTACACCATTTCCCTAATCAGAGCTGAAACTCCCCCCTTGTGAGGAAATGTAGCGGGAGTACACGGGTATGTAGCCAACAGTAGAGTAGCCTTCAGGTTATAAATTCATAATCAAACTTAGAAAATTTATATGATTTTCATAGAAGTTCTACATGTTTTGGAAAGTTACTGCTATTGCTCTTCCCCCCCTACCCCCGGTCGTGAGTTATTCATGGGAGGAGAAAACTCTGTTACTAGATTTTTAAAGATTTTGGGACTAACATCGAGTTGTTTTAAAGACGAAATCAAATGGTCTGGAGCGCTGGACTATAGTAAATAAGATAAATAAATAATAATATAGTAATAAAAGATTCATATATAGTGGACTCAAAGTATTTGATATGTATATATTTTATATGTGTATTCAAAAATGTGGTGAATGCAATGACGTCATGAGGACGTGTCATTTTTGTCTCGTTGATACTGTTTTTTCGACCCATTTAACTTTTGCTAAAATTATTGCTTTTGTTACATCTTACTAGACTTAGCATACATGTAGCTCAATGTAGGGTACTATTAGTTTTGTAATAATAGGTAAGAGAGGGGTAAGTATGACACCTTTACAACTTTTGAACAATTTATTTTTAATGAAGACATTGTCATTTTTCAACCAAATTTGGACCAAATGTGTAAAATGACACTGTCTTTCATAATCGACATCCGTTTTTACGCTACCTTACAAACTCGATATGAAAAATACAAATGAAAAAGTTTGCATGCACTGCCCATCTCGCCCCTCTATATGGGTAAGAGTGACATGGGTGAAATTCCTGGCTGAAATATTCATCATGTCAGTTATTGATCGCACACAAATTTTGTCGCTGAAATATCATAAAACTTGTGCTGCCATGTTTCAGACGACAATCATGTGCATCTTAAAAGGCAAAATGACTGGGTTTTAGGGCCATTCTATGCCGTAATTTTTCAGACTTTAGGGAAACACAATATTGTCCGCCGATGGGGTAAGAGTGATACACTGTAGCCATTCTGCTGTTGGGGCAAGAGTGACAGTGGCTGTCCGTCTTACCCCACTTGCTGCCGGTTGCTCGACCTCGATTTGAAGCGCGATTTAGTTTTGTGGTCCGAATTGACCACTCAAATTATTCGATACAATTCTCCCAGAAATTTCCATTGGTTAAATCGCGCTACAAGATTAAATCGCACTTCAAATCGAGGCCGAGCAACCGGCAGTTACAGTTAACTTGTTAACACATGTAGGCCTACCCTGAGTGTTACGATATCGCTGAAAACAATTCTTTTGCTAAATTCTTCATAAAATATGTTGCTATGCTCACTAAAATTGCTTGAGACAAAATCTGGTATGAATTTGATATGGATTTCATCGCTGCAGCGACGAAGTTCAAAAATACCTTGATAAGTCCGATTGCATTTAAACGTTTTTTGTGTCCTGCTCGTCGGATATCAGTCCAAAACATAATTTTGGTGCACCATATATAACAAGCACCTACAAGAAGTCAGTCTGACACAAAAATTAGCATTAAATATCTTCGTCCTGTTATTTATGGGGTGGTCCATCTTACCCACTCGGTCCGTCTTCACCTCCTCTCCCCTACACTCATTCATCTACATGTAGATGCCTAGCCTAGTTAAGTCCCCCCCTCCCCCTAAAAAATCAGAACGACAACCAACTGAAAATAGACCATGCTTACTAGACCATAACATTAAAACGCTCATAAACAAATTAAATAATATGAACTAAGTCGATCAATGCATAGGCCTACATTCAAATTGGCTCAATTTATTAATGTGAATTAATCATTGTCCAGTGAAACAAATCTACAACAGATTTAAGATAATGTAAGAGTATATTGTTGTCTACTAGTAAAGAGGCGTAGAAGCCATATGCTTTCTTTTCTGATTTTATGGTTATCTGATTAAAAAGGGTGATGTAGCCCATGGATCACCTGTTCACCAAAATGCCGTCACTGGTCTATTGCCAAATAATTGACAGAAGTAGTCTATCTCACCAAATAAACGTTTTATGCAACATCTAACTACATGCATGTGTAGCACATTCAGTTGCAAGTTGTTGATGTTCACTGTAGTGAGCATTAAATACACAGCAAATGCGGTAAAGTCATAAATTGTCAAAAAATGCTTTTATCTTAAGAAGTAATGATAAGTTTTCAAATGTATCGATGGTCGATCGAGGCACGAACAGAGAGCTACTACGTACAACCATGTTAGATCTAATGATCAAAATAGTAAAGAAATAACGCTAATAGTTTAGTCATAGTCTGAGCAACAGTAATAGCCTAAGTAGGTTTGTACTCAACCGGACGTCTTAGCCACTAGACCATATTAATGCACTTCGCCGTCTAGACCCATGTAAAAACATTATTCTACTTACACTTACAGTATGTCGGTCTTATGCAATCACCAAGTAGAATAAGGATTTTCAACATGTCGTTTAGACAAAGGGAGAAAATAGTTGCATTTCATAGTATAACCAGCAATTATTGATAAATATAATAGAAATTTCAAACCATTTGGGTTTTTTTTAAATTTGAAAGTGACTTTGTGGAATAACGTACTAAAAACTAACTATTTATTTTCAAATGCAAACTCATACGATTTAAACTATAGTCATATACACATCAGGACATAACAATATGCACATGATCTCACATTAACGTCTTTTGTACAATTCACGACAGACCGTCATATCGGGCTTCATTGTCTGATGCCTACGCAAGGCATTGGCTGATAACCAAAGCTGCGGAATACCGCTGCGCGATGCAGTTTTGGCTTTATCAACGCAGAGTGTTTCTACTGCCTTGTGTCGCTCGAGCCATGCCACGTGTGCATCATACTTCCATACTTGAGCGCGGCGGCGAAGCAGACTATCAGAGAAAACTTCTAGTGAGGTATATTGTACCTCGATGGCGCATGACAGACAGACATTAATCGGGATGTTTGCTGAAGGAGAATTTCGGTCAGATCACTCGGCAGACTACAGCTGGAGGCATATTTTGGATGTTACAACTTATCAAGCGACTTACCAAATTCACATGCGCACGTACCAACACCAGCATAACCTCGTCTAATCCAAATCCTACCAATGTCTAACGAATAGACATTGGTAGGATTTGGATTAGACGCTAAGTCAACCCAATCTTAAATCCCAACCCAATAAAAACACCTCTGACAATGTTGTTATGAGATAACAATATGCTCACTATGTATTCACTAAATATGACATGGTATAAACTATCTATCGTGCCATCCAGCAGACAACATTCCGTAGACCAGACCAGATCCTGCGTAGCACACACCCTGCAGGCCACGTCTCGTAGATCAGACCCGGCACTCAGAGCGCACTCGGTGGGCCACATCTCATAGACCCTATTCAGTAGAGTAGAGCCCACCCGGCAAGCCACATCTTATACATCAGACGCAGTAGCGCGCACCTTACGGGCTACATCTCATAGACCAGACGCACTAGACTAGAACACACCCACATTCCAGGAACTAGATCCAGTCAATGAGACTCGGCGGGCCACGTCCATAGAACGCAGCCCAGTAGCGCACACCCAACGGAAAGCAGAAGTCCCCAAGCGTTGTTAGCAAAACTTGCAACCCAACCTAGCTAGCCTTCTAGCCGCTTGGGCGAGAGCGCCAACTGCACTGCGGGTGCCTAAATTCCCCACCCGGCGGGCCACCCGCAGGAGGCAGCAGCCTTCCTCCGCCACCCCCCCCCCTACCCCCGCGTGGCCGTCCATCAGACGTACCATTCCTTGACGTCACGCTTTACAAGTTTAACGGGCGTCAGCGCGCTCGCCGACCCCCCGTGCATCATCGTGAGGGGCGCCGCGCCCCCGGGGGGTGTGTATAGCGGCAGCGGGTCGTGCGCTCCGGGGGGCGGCAGCGTGTTGCACGCCTCGTACGCGTACCCCTTCACCCCGCCGCCGCCCGCGGCACCCCCGCGGTCCGCCTTGCAGGGCGCCTTGGTGCCGGCGCCCCCTGCCGCGCCGCGCCCGCTGTACATGCAGACGGCCACGATGAGAATGAGCAGAAGGATGACGATGCCGGTCGCGATGCCGACGATGAGGATTATGTTCATGTTAACGTGAAAGCCAAGGCGGTGCTGGTTTTCGGGCCCCGCCCCTTTGTCCCCCCCCGGTCGGTCGTCGCCTGGGTTCGTGTTGCCGTCCGCGGGGGTGACCGGCCTCAACGTCGTGCCCATAGAGAACCCGCTCTCCCCCGCGTCGGGCCGATCGACGATCTGGCTTGTGTAGGAGAGCCTCGTGGTCGAAGCGCGCTTGTCGCTCTGGTCCGTGGGGGCGAGCACGGGTCGCGGGTCCATAATTATCTCGTCTGTGGGCGGGGGGTGAAGGTCGGTGGGCGTGGTGGTCAATGAGGCGCTTTCGGGTCTCAGGGTGGGCTCGGACCCCGAGGCGTTGAGGCAGTCCTCGTCATCTGTCTGCTGGCAGGGCTCCTCCCCCCCGCCCCCGCCCGGAGGGTCCGGGCGGAGCGTCGTCGGGCGAACTTCAACAGGGCGTCTGCGCAGCAGAACAGAGCTTGACTATCTGCTGCTGTCTGTCATTGATTACCTGAATTTTTTTATTACCAAGAGGAATGTGATTAAATGTGATCACAAATGTGGTAACTGATATTTTAATCACCCTTGCAAGGTTGCAAGAAATGGTTCTAAATCTTGGTCCCAGCCGGGATTTGAACCGACTCGCTGCCGTACTCATAACCAGATGCTCAGACCATTCGGCCACAACGCTTCGTTTTTGATGGTCGCTGATGTGGAATTTCTATATGCTATATTACATAATATTTTTTGAAAACTTCCGGAATTTCTATGCTATATAGAAAAGGGATAGGATAAGCGTCCCCGATATGGTCGCCAGACTTTAAAACGGACGAAAAGCTCATTATTATTCTTATTTATTATAATAAGATGGGATATTTCGACCATATAGTATTAAAAAACATGGCGGAATTTTTAAGCTATAATTTTAGTATCAAAAGAGGCTAATGTAGAGATAATTTATTTGTGAATGCGTTACCGAGCAACAGACACTGACCGCGTGGAGTGGGGCTGTCGCCGGGTGACGACCTTGCTGACGGCGAAGATGAGCGGAAGCGGGGCGTCGCGTCTGTTGACGGCGTGCGCCGGGTCCTCGAGGGGGCAGTCGGGCAGGTCGTCGTCCGGGCACGGCGGGCCCGGTTTGAGGATGATGAAGTCGTCGCTCGCCAACCGCAGCTCCTCCTCCACCATCTGGGCACGCGCCAGACATAGCCGTTTTTTCGTCCATTTTTCCATGCTAGCACAGGTTGGACGTGTGTCATGACAGACACACGCCCGTCGTGCCCTGGCCCCACGAAGGTGCATTGGGAGACTGATGGGCCTTTATGGGTAGGAAGCGATTAAGGCAACACTTGACCAATTAAGGAGATGATGACATCGGTCTAGATTCTGCGGACCCCGCCATTCGATAAAATGGAGCATCAAACAAACTCTGGCTGCAAATCCTCAGCCCTGGCAGGTCGCCCCGCCCTCCCTAGAGTATTCACAGAACTCAAGATGGAATGGCCAGTGATTGCGGCGATCCCATCGATCACGGCCAAAATGGGAGAAATTGTCAAATAAAGCACAGGCAGCTAGCTACATGTACCTATGCTAGCTAGTAGCCGTAGCACAACTACCTACTAAATAGCTACTTGTGTTCGAAACGCATAAAACCTCAAATTTAACTCCTCGCTGCTAGTCAGGACCCAAATAGTCAGTTTACCCATATAGTCAGTCCCCGTGCAGGCCCGGGAACAAACAATTGGCTTGCAGCCCAGAGCTCCCCGGGCGAGTCGTAGAAGGCGACTAAAGAAGGGGGAGCGGTTTTGTGGTGGCCCTAACTCTTACACAAAACCGGACGGTAATAGTCTTTGATACTAACACGCCGTTCTTAAAATAAAACCCTTCCCGTCGCTGCCAGCAATGTCAGCCAATTTCTATGCAATATACAGAGTGGGGCATAAAAAAACAATCCCCTAGCGAATTCGCGATAACTCGGCCAAAAGTAAATATATTGCCTTGAAATTTTCAGGGATTGTAGCTGAGATAATTTGACACAAGGTCCCCAAATTTCAAACGAAAATATTAATGCGT
>JAQIWG010006003.1:0-13813 GCA_034695025.1 Chamaedrilus cognettii | reverse complement strand
ACACAAAATAAATCGGATATGCGTCTCCACGAGCTCAAGCAAAGGTGTCTCGTGCGTTTTCCATTAATGGACTCGGCATCAGCTGCCGCCGCGCGCCTCGATCCAGGCAGACGCGCAAAGTAAGCCCGACGCACTGCTTTTTCTGTCCCGCTGCGCTCGTGCCCGGCGGCTGGTAACACCTCGGCTGGTAACGCTGAGCGGTGCCTCACGGTGCCTCGCGGCACCGCGGCTCGTATATAAGACTCGTCGCCGCACGCTACGGCGCCACAGACCGACTCTGCGAGGTTAGTGACAGTCCGCGCTCTGCAGTCCTGTAAACGTTGGACTAACAGGAACACCGCTCGAACTAGCTGACTAACTCTAACTCTAACTCTATCTAGCACTTGAATTTGGCTTGTACTCAGACGACTCATTTATAAAGTTAACATAATAAGAAGAAAACTAACGGTTCTTGATAAGTTAAAATCCTACATAACGTGAAATATGATGATGGCACAATATTGCATGACTCTATGCAATCGAAGCTCGCGCTTGCAGTTTGCCAATTCTAGAGGTCAATTGAAAGTCAAGACTAGGTCAACTAGCTATCTCGTTTTAAACTCTAATTAGCTCATGTTAACGAAATAAATACTCCTCGTCACTGCCGCAGGTCTCGGTAGCAGTCGCTCTGTTCTCCGCTCACGATCTTCAACCGCTTTCTTTCGCGCGCCGGACACCACCAACCTGCGACCATGTCGTTCAACAAAGAGCTTGAGAACGACCCGGACTTCCAGTTCCTCGCCAAGAACACGAAGATGATGATGGAGAAGACGAGCGAGCCATTCGACGGGAAGACGAACTGCTGGATCGCCGACCACAAGGAGGGCTTTGTCAAGGCAAACATCACGGCGACCAAGGGCGATGACGTCACCGTCGTGACCGAGAGCATGGAGGTTTGGTTACGCATAATTTAGTCGTCGACTTTAAGCAAGACATTTTATACTATAGGCCTTTCGACGTGCTATATCTTTTTTGTTCATGTAAAAGTTTAGCAAACAAACAACTCATAAATAAATATATATATAATTGCTATATTCAACAAAGGCAAAGCAATTCTGAAGCTTGAGACTAGGGCTTCCGTTGAGCTTTTTCTGGCGTCTTTACTCCAACTCTTAATGTTTTTATAATAACAATAGTTGGAAGCAAATGAAAATTAGTTATTAATTATTATAAATAGTGACTGCACTACATTTTGCAAAGACTTGCAGAGATATATAATCGCGAGTAATAAATTGCATGATTTATTGTAATATAATATATTATATATTTTAGTATTTTTTTGTATTAATCAAGACCTATTGTATTCCTTGCAGTAATTTACGCAGCTTGTATTGGTCTTCTACCTTACACATGAATTCGTTTAATTATTTCGTCGAGTATAATTCTGTGCACAGGAGAAGACTGTGAAGAAGGACGCCATTCAGCAGATGAACCCTCCCAAGTTCTACATGCTCGACGACATGGCAAACATGACCTACCTCAACGAGGCCTCTGTGCTCTACAACTTGAGGGCCCGCTACGTCAATGGGTTCATCTACGTGAGCACATCATTATTTCATCAGTTTCAGGCCATCATCATTGCTGTTGGAATATTTATTGTATTATTTAACTTATAATTTATTAAACGTTATGTTCAAATATTAATTTTCTTCATACAAGTGCGGATTGGAATGCCTGCTGCGCCTGCTGTACAGACCTACAGTTGATGCATAACATAACAGCGTAATAATCATAATAATACATAAGGTAAGTAGCCGATTGTTGGGTGTGTCAATTAAATGATGAGATCATTTAACTAACACATAGCAGTTGAACCCTGAAGAGCACAAACGCTGCTCCAACGGTATCGCTGAGCATAATGGTGTGCAGATAATAGGGTGTTGACTATATTTTTTTTGTTGATTCGGAGCAGATTTTTTAAATCAGCGCCCTAAAATTTTTAAAATTTTCCTCTGCCTTTTGTTCAAATATTCATTTTCTTCATGCAAATGCGGCTTGGAATGCCTGCTGCTCATGCTGTGCAGACCTACTCGGGTCTGTTCTGCGTGGTGATCAACCCCTACAGACGTCTGCCCATCTACTCGCAGAACGTCATCAATAAGTACCAGGGCAAGCGCAGGACTGAGATGCCGCCCCATCTGTTCGCTATCGCCGACAACTCCTACCGTAACATGCTCGTCGGTGAGTCTACATCAAGAACTTGAGCAGCACGAAATATTGCAGAAAATGTAATCGTTCTTCGCGCATTATTTTCTCGTGCTTTCAAATATTTGTGCATTTATCGCGCTTGGCTCTAGCTACTAATTAGCTTAGAGTCAGCTAGCTAGAATAGCAAAATTGAACAAAATATAGCGAAGAATCGCTTTAAGAATATGTCTTTAGGTGTCAAAAAATATATCGTTTACTAGATAGAATTTTAAAATATGTTTAATTCTACTCATTATGACATATGCTTTATTCAGTTGCGCATCAAGTATAATTTATAGAGAATTTAGTTGTCTGTCAACACCGTTAGTAGAACATTTCAAACACCTAATGGGTCAATCATCATGTTTTCATTTCTGGAATTACATTGCATAAAACGCAAATTGCATTGATTCAAATTTTGATTTATTTTAGATCGCGAGAACCAGTCTATGTTGATTACGTAAGTATACAAGATCTTTTTATATAGGAGAGACAAATAGCCTACTATATAAGCCACATGTTGTATTGGTAGAATCTAGCACTATTTTAAACTTTACGTGGAAAATGATATCTTGTTAATGACTCGATTCCCGTCAGGAAATACTTGAAGTAAAAGAACAAAATAATATGAAACAGTTACTTCCGCATTGTTTAACATAAAAAATAATTGTTTAACAAAATAGTACGCTAGCTTATTGTGGATTGATATAGTTTGATGTTAAATTAAGACAATGCGAGTGAAAGAGGTCTTTACAGTACTTATTGCAAACCAATCGACTGGTTTGTCTATCAGCTACAAACCCCTCCTCTCTCATTGGTTTAAATACATCTGTTATTGTCGTGCTGTTATTCAAAGTTGAACCTAAACTTTGAGTGCCAAAGAGCACAATAATTCGAATTGAGTTCAGTGCTAATTTCAATATTGCCTGTGATTGTAACTGGACTATAGTATGGGTTTATAATAACTATTAACTATTTAAGGGTACTATAATAAGGGTTTGCTATGCCCACAGCGGCGAGTCTGGGGCCGGTAAGACAGAGAACACGAAGAAGGTCATCGGGTACTTTGCGCAGGTCGCCGCCGCGGCCAAGATAGAAGGAGAAGGAGAGGTAGCGTTCTTCTTTTCTTCGTCTATTTTATTTTGTTCTGCTAAGCGCAACGAAGCCTTGAAACGAAAACTTTTTTTCGCATTTCCTCACATTTTTTTATGAGAAGTAGGCCTAAATAGTTTACTCATACCAGACAAAACATCAGTGCAAATAGCTTTGAATCAATGAATTTATAAGGATAGAAAGCTAACGCGTTAAGTGCAGTCATTATTGCAAAACATGCTATGAGCCGTCAACAACAAAGTACAAAAAATACTGAAACTTATTTCAACAACTTAATAACGACATAGATATCTATTTGCAGAAAAAGGCTTCCCTGGAGGACCAGATCGTGCAGGCCAACCCTGTGCTCGAGGCGTACGGTAACGCCAAGACCATCCGTAACAACAACTCCTCTCGTTTCGTGAGTCACGTTTATGATTATATTGTCATAATTTAGTTTTGGAGCACCGTTTTTTTCCCTCGCAAGCTCCAGGATTGCGTCTCGATATTCTAGTGCAATTTGTATAAGTAATAATTATTATTGAACAAAAGCAGATTTACAAGCATCAAAGTGATCGATGACATATTGCACTGTACAGGGAAAGTTCGTCCGTATTCACTTCGGAACCAATGGCAAGATCGCCGGTGCCGACATTGAATCCTGTACGTTTCACGCATGGCGTGTTCGTTATTTCTTCACTCCATAAGCAGTAAATAAAGAAAAATTCAACGTTATTTAACTGAATTCTCTACTCGGATTTTTAAATGGGTAGGACCAGCATTACCCGTATAAATGGACGATGGTGGAGTAGGCCTACTCTAGGCCTGCTCCACAATAATAATTAAGAAAAATTGTGAGAATGTTCATTGTTTCAGACCTGCTCGAGAAGTCCCGTGTGACCTACCAGCAGCCTGGACTGGAGAGAAACTACCACATCTTCTACTGGTTGCTCTGCGGAAAGTACCCAGAGTATGCCGGTGAGTTGTTCTGAAGCAGATACTTGTCTCTATCTACTTCTAAATGAAAATAGCTAGAGATAAATAACACTTTTAAATGTTTTGTGTGATACATGTAGATGATCAGAAAGATTTGTTCAAAGAACACAATCTATATTTCTGCATAGTTTGCACTAATCTCACAATCATGTGCATTCATTTAAGATGCATGTAATTAGAAGATGAGCATGTGACAAATTTTTTTTACAACTGTATTTATTTTTGTATTTATGTTGTAAAAACAATATCTGTTGCAAATTGTTGAATCGTAAAAAGAGTAATAACAAATAATAGCAACAGAACGTTCAAAGTTTCACTTTTATTACGGATGCCTAGCCCCTAATCTGATATTTTAGTTAAAATGCATTTTTCGACTTTTTTGAGTTTGCAAGTTTGTGACTCTGCAACTTTGCGATTTTGTGACTTTGCGACTTCACTTAGCAAAGCATCATGACAAACATAAAAATTTTAAAATGTAGAAAAAGCCCCCTTCAGTGACCACCTGCCTCTCTGTGCCCCGCACGTCATTCGAGGCAATTGGCACCTTTTTGATAACAATCTTAACAGTGATTGTTTATTTCGGACCTCACTTTGCATTTTCAGAACTATATCTTCACATTTAGACATTTCTTATCACCATATTTTTTGGGTTTTGGGGGGCTGATGGCTGAAGCCCATAAATTGGCAGAGGCCCCTATGCAGTAGCACACCTTAACCATGCCTAAATCCTTAGCCTGCGTGGAGAGCAGAGAAGCGTCTCGTGACGTTGGACGCGGGAATGTACTTCTTCATCAACCAGGGCTGTTATTCGTGTGGTATCACTGTGCAGAGAAGCTGCTTGTTGCGCTCGACCCTGCTCAGTACTTCTACATCAACCAGGGCTGTTATCTATGTGGTATCACTGTGCAGAGAAGCTGCTCGTGACCTTGGATGCTGGAATGTACTTCTTCATCAACCAAGGCTGTCTGACGGTCGACAACATGAACGACCCTGAAGAAATGCAGCTCGTTGAGGTCTCTCCTCGCTTTACTCACAACACTAAAAACCTAACCTAACCTGCCTTACAACTTTGGCTTGCCTTAGAATCTTCAATTACGGAATCGGTGCCTTTTTGAGATTTCTTTTTTTAGCACTGGTCGATTTCCACGATAAAGGATTGAGAGAATATTGATTGGTAACTATTGCTAACACTTACGGCACTTTCAGATACCGCAAACTCTCAGGGCCACATTCCAAAAATATAGCTGAATAAGTTTTTTCGCTAACGGTGATCAGAAAATAACAGCGTTAATAATAATTGCTTAGGCATGTCTCTCTTGTAGAGTAATTTTGATATACTCATTAATATAGAATATATAGACACAAACACACACATGCACACACGTGTCTTCTGGCAATATTCCCCGCTTACGCAGGGGTAGGCCATTTGCAGCCTACCCCTGCGTTTCAGTAAATATAGCCACAGCACATTCTAATCATGTACTGTAAAACATTTAATTTATGCTGCACTTTATTTTCGTGTTTTTGAGGACTGCCCGCATGTAAGTCGCATGATTTAACGAGTCTTGTTTTGCACGCAGGAGTCTTTCGTCGTGCTCGGGTTTGAGGAGACGGAGAAGATCGCGCTGTACAAGTGCACGGCGGCCGTGTTGCACTTCGGAGAGATGAAGTTCAAGCAGAGGCCGAGGGAGGAGCAGGCGGAGGCTGACGGCACGCAGGGTACACATTGTCTCATGGAACAAAGTCACGACACAGTGGTCTGCTTGACACTCGCATTGCTGTTATAATTGCAGACTTCAGGCTTCTAGACTAACATAGGCCCATGGCTTTAAAATTTTCATGAAATTTATGTACAGCAATAGAGTTTCGTAAACCGTTTTATTTTATGCTCATCTATAAGAAATCATTATATGGACATCCAACAAATTAGCGCAGGATCGGACAATACTATGTTTTCCAATCCAATATGTATCTTTTATTGGCACGTGTAGTTAATTGATTAGATGACAAAATGGTGGTTAGCTACACGGCAAATTCATTGTTTTCTAGACGCAGAGAAAGTCGCCTTCCTGCTGGGCCTCAACTGCCAGGACATGCTCAAGTGTCTGCTCACCCCCAAGGTCAAGGTCGGGACTGAGTTCGTCACCAAGGGTCAGAGCAAGGACCAGGTAATTCATGTTTTTATTTGCCCTGCTTTAGACTACTTTGATGTTAAGTTAAGATTGTGTTCTTTGTTATAGACACAACAGTAGGCAGGCTATACATTAATCTACCTTCAGATCGGTTTGCTGTGTAATAACTACAGAGTGCTGAACGAAAGTCATACGTTAGTGGCTCCGAGTAATTTATTACATCGCTCCATTAACTGTTATGGTATTTGAAATACCTGCCAGTAATACATAATGATGATGATGGTGATGATGTTGGTTACAGTTGCTGTGCGACAATTATTCAAGCTTGTTGTTTGTCAGGTCGTCTACGCTGTCGCCGCCCTGTCGAAGGCCATCTACGACCGCATGTTCAAGTGGCTAGTCGCTCGAGTCAATAAAACCCTCGACACCAAGAACAAGCGCCAGTACTTCATCGGTGTGCTCGATATCGCCGGCTTCGAGATCTTTGAGGTGGGTTATCTTCTGAAAATGGTGGAGTGCAAAAATTATAATGCATCAAGGCAATGCATCACTGGGTGTGATGTCATTGTAGTGTGAATTTCAAATAGAAAGCTGATCCATGTTAATGTTAATAGAATTATGTTTGTTTAAGATTGCTACCAATGAGAAAAACGCTTTAAAATTGAATTTGTCTGCGTGCATGTGATTGCAATACAACAATGCTTTCAAGCAACTGTACATCTGATTTATTTATTTACAGGTCATAATGTATTGTATTCCAATCAGGGTGCGTGCGTGTGATTGTAGTACAACACGTTCGAGCAGCTGTGCATCAACTACACGAACGAGCGTCTGCAGCAGTTCTTCAACCACCACATGTTTGTGCTCGAGCAAGAGGAGTACAAGAAGGAGGGCATCCAGTGGGAGTTCATCGACTTCGGCATGGATCTCGAGCAGACCATCGCCCTCATTGAGAAGGTACTTAGTTGATTTTATGTTTTATCTCGCCGGCGCCTCTACAGGACTAATTTGCTTTAGAGTTGCGCAAATTCAAATAAAGTCTATATTTGTATATCTTAAATGTAAAATGCTTTAATGTTTTATCCAGCATCTATGATTTAAGCACACGATGCTTTTTTATCTTTGTTTTGCACTGTATGTTTTTGGTGCATTACAAATGCAGTAGACATACATACATACAGATATACATACATACATACATACATACATGCATGTATCATGTACCCATGCATCTCCGTATGCATGCATGCATGCAAACATACTTATATACTTACATACATACATGCATACATACATATATACATACATACATACATACATACAATGTCAATTAGCAATATCATCCAAAAGCATTATCTGCTTGTAACAGATAATAATAGAGTTAATATTATTTGTATTTGATGGATGCATTAGTTTAATTAATTATCACAGAAAATGATATACAGTAGTTACATGTAGGCTGTATATAGTGTAAACCTACTTCAGGTGCTCTGAAGGTATGCTTATATAAAAATAATCTTAAATTTAATTTTTTGTTACTCTGCGGCTAAATCTTGCAATCTATTACAGTGTTATTGAAGTAGTCTGTTTACTACACAGCCCATGGGCATCCTGTCGATCCTGGAGGAGGAGTGCATGTTCCCCAAGGCCTCCGACAAGACCTTCCTTGCCAAGCTGTATGAGAATCACATGGGCAAGTCCGCGCCCTTTGGCAAGCCCAAGCCGCAAAAAACGCCGACGAAGTACGAGCCGCACTTTGAGGTCTACCATTACGCCGGCACGGTATGTCGTTTAGTTTAATTCTATGATTCAAATTACCGACATTATTACGGAATAAGTGAAACATCGATGATTGATTATCGCAAGCAGATATTTTTGCCTTTGAAGCACTCAGTGCACAGACTTATGGATGCCAAATGTTAGCGAATTTTATTCGCCTTTAACACCTGCGGCGTTGACCTAGAAAGACTTTGTTTTATTTCATTGTCTGCGGTTAACGTTTTTATCTCTAGTCTACTCTTCTTTTACACGTGATCTTTGTAAGATAATTATGTATCCCGATTTTTTGTTGCAAGGCGTTCAAATTTTCTATTGTTGTTAGTTAGACATCATAGACGTGGTGATTAAACATTTCATTATACGACGTTAGCATCTCTGCTGAACCATTCGTTGTTTGAAAATTTCTATCATCGATCACCAAAAAACTGGATAAAATGTTGTCATCATTATCTTGAATGTGATGCCGCAATCATTATTATCATGCTGGTTAATCCTGCTTTCGAGGCGTCAGTTTTGAGACTTGATTCGGTGCAGGTGCAATACAACACTAACGGGTGGCTGGACAAGAACAAGGACCCCATCCAGGAGTGTGTCGTAGAGCTGATGGCCAACTCCAAGGAGCCCCTTGTGTCTTCCTTCTTCAAGGAAGCAGACGACGGTACGGTATATCTTGCAAGAATGATGCCTCTCCGATTAAATTTTTCTATTCAAAAATACGTTAGAAAAATAAAAAATCTGAAATCGTGAAAAGTCATGCAGATGCAATTACTTTCAGTGCATGTTGAATAGGATGCTTGGGTCAAACATTGGCTGGATCATGGAACCGCTTCAATAGCAATGATATGTAATTTGTGTTATATTTGTGGTGAAACAGGTGGAGATGGTTCAAAGAAAAAGAAGAAGGGCTCGGCCTATCAGACAATTTCTGCCACTCACAGGGTAAATTTATTCTCTCCGTCTAAAGTAGCCAATGACATTTAATACAATGTGAAATTTGAATTATGCCAGCCATTTATGCTTATATGTGTGACTTATTATAATGTAATGACAGTGATGGTTGCTTATTTTTATTGTATCATGCAGACATACAAATACTAAATAACATACTATATCAGTTCAATATACCCAAGTCAATAAGCAGCTATGATGTATAATTGCAAATATCTAGACATCAATTTGTTGAGCGTACTGATTTATTGTCATTGTAGTTATGTGCGTGATGCAAAAACAAAAGTTTTGTGCTTGGTTAACAGGAACAACTGCACAAACTCATGGCCATCTTGAAATCCACGCATCCTTCCTTCGTGCGTTGCTTGATCCCGAACGAGCAGAAGAAGCCAGGTCAGCACTTTCATTATTGTTTTAGTTTCTTGTAATCGTGTTGATGATCTCGCTTTTTTTCTTTTCTTTCAAGCAGCATTGGCTTATACAATGATTACATCAGCAATACTTATGAAATATGCAAAACAACGAAACAAAACGAGAAACAAAAATTTCCATATGGGTCGCCGTATGTGTCGCCGTATGGTGTCGCGTTACTCGTCCCTTAATACCTCATTGGTTTGCTGCATTATAATGCTGAAAAATTATGAAAAATTATGAAAAATAGCACCATGCCAGACAGCTCGCTGAGTGTCGAGGAGGAGGCTGGAGTGGATGCTTTGCTATGCAAAGTCGCAAAGTTGCACAGTCGCAAAGTTGCAGTCACAAAGTCACAAAGTCGAAAACTGCATTTTAACTAAAATATCCGACTATGAGTTAACGCTCTGATGTTCGCATGAATTTAAAAGCAAACTGATAATATTTGGATACAAACCTGCATTCAGCTGTCATAGTAAATCTCTGTCATGATTCAATTTGAAAATGTATGTTTGCTATTTATAATCATTATACTCAATATATTATATATTTTCATTTCATTTTGAACCTGCTCAAATATGTCACTTCAAGTTGTATCACTGGGAAATATATTTTGCATTGCATAGTACAATATAAAAATTTAGGTTTAAAATGTGCTGATTTACTTGAAATTACACAACTGACAATGAAATAGTTTAATATCATTCCGCGAATGCAAATTTACTTTAGAATGCTGTACCTGCATGCAATAATGTTAGCAACATAGAATTTACATATATCGGTATAGACTAGTAGTAGTACCAAGTGAATGAATGGGCTTATGTTCAGGTATTCTGGAGGCTGAGCTTGTGCTGCATCAGCTGCGGTGCAACGGTGTGCTTGAGGGCATCCGTATCTGCAGAAAGGGATTCCCCAACAGGATGGTCTACTCTGAGTTCAAGCAGCGGTAAGTAATTGTTTCCTTTGCGGGCTGGTGTTTCATGATCACTAAATCTGTAGTGGTAAGGTGGAAGGTTTGGAACCGAAGGCCTGCCATTTGGCAAACGGCGACAAAAATGATCGCCAGAAAATTTTAGTTGCAAATTAAATTTTATTTAGCAAATGATTCAGTGCATGCACTTAACTCATCAACTTTAAAAAGTAATGTATTTCCTCTTTTTCAAAATTAAAATGCTAATTTGAATAAGTAGGCCTAATAATCATATTTGGTTGTAAAAAATACCTTTTTAATCTTCTATTTTGGATGCGGTACAATTACTCCTACAACTAAATTTATATTTGTGACGTTTAAGCAAGATAATGGTTTTATATTTTGAAATTAAAGTGTAATTATTGTAAAGATGGGTATTATGATCTCGTTCAATGCCTCATGACTAACCATGAATGGCTACCCCTTCTTTTGGTGCTTTGTAACACGCATGAGGCTCTGGGCTAGAATTGTATTTTTTCCAAATTTGCAGAAGAGTTTTGAACGGCGCTGGTTGCATTGAGCATGATAAGTGTCATATTGAAGCGTGCCTACTCCCAAGTAATAAGAGATGGTATTTCATTTGTTCACAACTAAACAATCGGAAGGGTAATTGAGCAGAAGAACAATGGAGGCTAGCACTCAATTTCCTACGCTAACCCTTGGTTTTTTCAACTCGGATTTATTTTTAGCTAAATCAATAGTTAGTTAACCATTGATTAATTCTATTGATCCATTGAGCCATTTCCATGACCATTGATTTAAATTAATTCGAGGATTTATGTCATCAGGTTTTTCAATCCAAATCCTTTATTTTAATGCTTTATAATTATATCTGTGGATTTAGGCCATCCATTAGCCTATTCACTAATACTCCCATATCGACGGATTTAAATCATGGATTTAATTAAATCTGTCATGTGCTTACTCGTTCTTGGAGAAACCCAAATATCGTTAACCTACTATTTTCTAGATTTTAAATCTTGAACCACCATAAATCCGTGTTGAAAAAACTAGCCCTAAAGTAACAACATGCGCAACTAAACACAGGCTTAATAATTTTTAATATCGTTTTGCTTTCCCTTCTTTTTTCAAACTCGTGCATGCTTTGCCGTTCTCCCACAGATACTCAATCCTCGCTCCCAACGCTATTCCTCCCGGCTTCGTCGACGGCAAGGTCGCCTCTGAGAAGATTCTCGCCGCCCTTGACCTTGGTGAGAACTACCGCATCGGTCACACGAAGGTCTTCTTCAAGGCCGGCATCCTCGGTCAGCTTGAGGAGATGCGCGACGAGCGTCTGTCCAAGATCATTTCAAACTTCCAGGCGCGCATCCGCGGCTACATGATTCGCAAGAACTACACCAAGCTGCAGGACCAGAGGTCCATTCAGTCTAACTAACTACAACAGTACTAACCGCTTTTTTTATCATCTATTGCAAAGAATGTCCATTTGTCCAATGTTACATTTTAGTAGGCATTTTGTGCCCCGGTGAGGACTGTTAAGCTGGATTTTAATGGCTGGATGCATTGCCTGACGTTCATCAAATAATTAATTAGCTAGCACGGTGGGTGGATTGAGCGTCTTTGAAATATTGTGCTGATACTTTACGCAACTCAGATCGTAAAAGTAATTAGGGTGGTTGAAATGGATTTTCAATGATTTCTATTTAAACGATAGCCTCAACTACCCTTGAAGTTCAAACACAATTGTAAATTACAAAAAAGATTCAAGTGAGCTTTTTTCAGTATTGCTATTTTTCTGTTCCTTTACATTTCTTAATGTGGCTGGTTTAAATTCATATCTTCTAGGGATGGTTTCTTTGTCGTCGTACTTCCCTTTTATTGCCGATGCGTATTTTTTATCAGCTTCTGAACAATGATGAATACAGCAATATTATTAATCAAGATGACAACATTTACTGTACCCAAGCTGTTATTCAATATGGTGCTAACGAACTCACTTGATAATTAAAAACTCTCTTGTCAAATTTAGACCAGTGTTTGTCCATCGCAGAGTGGCGTTAAGCGTCATCCAGCGCAACATCCGTCGCTGGATGGCCATGCGCAACTGGCAGTGGTGGAAGCTGTACACGCGCGTCAAGCCCCTCCTCAACCAGGCCAAGGCAGAAGACGAGCAGAAGAAAATGGCCGAGGAGTTTGAAGCGACCAAGGCCGAGCTGGCCAAGTTCCAGAAGAAAGCAAAGGAGCTGGAGGAACAGAACGTCAGTCTGCTCCAGGCCAAGAACGACATGTTCCTTCAGCTCCAAGCTGGAGAAAACATTTCAGCAGATCTTGAGGAGAAGTTGTCCCTGCTGGTCAACCAGAAGGGAGAACTATCTGCCGAAGTCAAGGAGATGGAGGAGAAGCTCGCCGAGTTCGAGCAAGGATCCGAGGAGCTGCTCGCAAAACAGCACAAGCTCGAGGACGGTAACCACGAGCTGAAGAAGAACGTCGAGGGGCTCGAGTTGAACCTGCAGAAGGCCGAACAGGAGAAGCAGACGAAGGATGGTCAGATTAAGACTCTGAACGAGGAGATGGCGCGCCAGGACGAGAACATCGGCAAGCTGCAGAAGGACAAGAAGGGCCTGGAGGAGACGATCAAGAAGACACAGGGTGATCTTGCCGCTGAGGAAGACAAGAACAATCATCTCAACAAGCTCAAGCAGAAACTGGAATCGACCATCGATGAGGTGCGCAGCGATTTCAGACTCAAACGCTTGCTTCTAGTTTTTGATTAACTTTCAAAAGTTAAGTTTAAGTTTGTCAAAAGATTAACTTTCATTTATTTTTTATTAAATTTGCTTCTTATCTAGTTATCTTGTGATATGATATATTTCTTTCTTGCATGTTTGATTTAGCGTGGAGGCACTTTGAATGAAAACCTGGATGTTGCTAAATTAAGCTTGTAAAAGTAACTGTTATAAATGAGTGTAGAGCTAATCTAAGTTACAATGTTTTTTATGCGAGTGTGACAACTCCACGGACCATGAAATGAATTCCACAGTTGCATATGTACAACATGTTTCCGGCATTGCTTTTCCAGTTTATTGCTGTACTAGTATGTCTAAGTTTCAAGAAATTACCTTAAAGCTTGATGAAACCACCAATTATATAATAAGAGATGCCCTAATCAGATTGATACACGGGATGATACACAGATGATGCAGGACGGCACACAGGATGATACAGGATGATACAGGATGATACAGGATGATACAGGATGATACAGGATGATACAGGATGATACAGGATGATACAGGAT
>JAQIWG010006002.1:0-13813 GCA_034695025.1 Chamaedrilus cognettii | reverse complement strand
CATTTGCCCCCCCCCCACCATTTGGAAAAGTCTTGTCCGGCCCCTGCGTATAGGTGAACAGAAGGCCTACTGCGATTTGCGCAGTGGTCAAGGCTGCAGTGCAGTAGTGCAGCGAGGCCCGATATAGAAAACTGTAGAGTCGCCCACGCGCTGCAAGTCCAGCGAACGGTCGCCGTGATCATCAGCGGCTACAGATCATTCTCTTGTATCACGCCATTAATGTTGAGTGATTCGGATGATGGTATAGCAATACGTCGCTGAGTAATGATGATGCAGAGTTCACGGAATTCGGAGAGAACTGAGGAGAAGGGATGAGTTAGTGCAATGTTACGAAACAGCGTCAATTTAAAACGATGAAGCTTTGAAACACTGTCGACAGCGCTGGTGCAGGGCATCGCCCGAGCCCTAGCGCTATTTAACGCAGCACACCGATAAAGGCCCAATTAATTATTAGCCTCGTTACTGTGAATTTGTAGCGCATGTATGACATGTTTTTGAGAGATGTCTTAAATTTGATAGCGATGCCATTTTGTATTGCGTTGCAATTTTTCAACATTCTACTTTTAAACGTCTTAAAATTATTTCACGATATGCGCGTTGTTTAGTACGCTTGTACCATTTTAATTGTTCATTTCATTTTATTGTTCATTTCATTTTATTGTTCATTTTAATCCGTTACAGTTACACGGGCTACCGCTAGAATCTATTTGCTCTGTCATCACAGGTGCTATAGTTATTATCTCAACAGATTAAGTCAATTTTCATTCTATAGCACTCCCGTTAATAAAGGAACTACGAGGACTGCGGGTCATTGAATATAATCTGTCGCTGATCAACAGATCCTTTCCAGCCAAGAGTCAAGAGTCCAACTTATCACATGTATACATGTAGGCTTATGCGTGGTATCGGACGGGCAGCATATGTTGTACGCCCATGGTCATTGGGTTACCATTCATAGGTCAGAAGTTCGAACACTCGATCATTGACACATAGATCTCGGATTAGCTATCTGTGGTCGACATCGAAGAGGTGGCCAACATTTAGTGCGGTTCTAGCCCGGACAGGGGGGGGGGCAGCTGCCCCCCTCACTTCATTGCCCTGCCCCCCCCCCCTACTTTTTTGACTGCTCCTGTCCCTCTTTTTATTTTATATTATATTTATTTCGATGAGGCCTAGTGCCAAGACCGAATTAAGGTGTACGTTTTAACTTGTCAACACATTTGCAATAGCTTTAAATGTAGCATTATGCAGAAGTATTTAGTACCCTGGAAAAACTTAGACCTATAGTGAAATCATAGCTTTGGGACTTCGAGACTTTTGAGACTTTTGAGACTTTTGGGACTTCAGGACTTCGATTAGTCGACTGCTTCGGCGCTTCTGATGTAGATATCGTAATAACCTCTTACTTTAGATATTGCTTCGCTAATATTGACTGTCTGTAAGTCCATTATACTTTGTCTGCAAGATTAAAGATTGGGTCAATGATCGAATTTAGCGTCCGAAAGTGGTTTTTCAGTTAGCCCTAGTCCATGAATGCTAATTTTTTTACGTTTCCATGAACGGGGACCAGGCCCGTACTTTAAAGTCCGCTTCAAAAACAATAGAATGAATTTAAAGCAATTTCCAGTACTTCTTGAATGAATTAACTGAAAAAAATGCAGTTATGTAATACAAGTATGAATTAAATGTAATTATACGGTATCAGTATAAGTAGTAGGAAGTATAGTCTATCAGTTACTGCAATGTCAATCCAATCACTGTGACCACCAACACATTTTTGGCACCCAACCTTGCACTCTGAATGTTCTTTACACACCGGAAGTTTGCACTCTGAGCAAACAGTCTGCGACTTTCTGTCATTTGACTTGGGGCAGATGTGACAACGTCGCCCCAATCAGAAACTATTCCAATAAATGGGGGGGCCTGGGAGACCCCCTTCCAGTTTATCCCATTTCTAGCACTAACCGTATTTACTATTTTGAGGAGACGACATCCGTATATTTTTTTGCCGCTAATTTAAAGGAAAAGTCACAAAAATTCAGGACGGTGGGCGCACTCTAAGTGCCCAAAAAAATTGAAAACCGTACCTCCGGGCCTCCGAGGCTCCCCCATTCATGGACTAGGGTTAACTTTAGATGTATTTTATTAACTGTAATGCATAACACTAATGCTTGTTGTATACAGTTCATCACTGTCCGAATTTTTTTGTGAGGGTAGGTTTATGGGCGTTAACTTCTCAATATTTCGGCATTTGGTGAAATGTTTCAAATAGAATATCAAAAGGAAGCGTAGAGTATAGTTGATCTGTCTAAACCTTAACTTAACCCTAAGGCTACTAAACGCAATATTTAGCTGTTAGTCGATGAATAGTACACCCACAGCTTAGATAAAAAAAACGAAGAATTTTTTCACGTTTCTCATATTCTATTTTCACGAAGATGCCACTTAAACCGTGCGACAATATCAAAGACAATGCGTTGTACGTGAACACTATTATTAAAGAGAATGGTGCAACATGCTCATAATACTAGACTTGTATAACGACAGCAACAACGGCGAGACAACAACCTAAGTACTGGCACTACAAAACACATCGTTCTTGAGATCTGGGATATATTACAAAGGGGAAATGATTCATATCTCTGTTCGACATCATAGTTTGTGCATTAGAATATGAAAAATGCCAAGATGTAAGGAATATTTCATGATTGAGACGCTTCTTTATCAAATACGCACAGGCCTATCAAAACTTTTCCCTCCGGACCACTAGTATTCTTTACAAACATCGCAATTTGAATTCTATCCACTCAGATAGTTTAGGACAACAATAATTATCATTTTACATTAACAGTTGCTAAGTAATTACTCAAATAACAATAGCAACACGAACACAATGTATGACAGTGTTTCTTTAATTACATAGTAGAATTCTTGAAGTTGCATATTCTGTTGGACAACCTTGACTAGATGAATGCAATCGTCGTTCAGAATGAGCGAAAACTTCCAAAGATTATTGCACCGAATTATGGCCTATTCAACTTTTAACGAGACAGGTTAAAGTCAATAATGCTAATAATTTTAATAATATAAACAGTAGTAGTAATACATTGAAACCATCTTAATCCAAGTATCTTTCGAGTAAACGAAGAAAGTTCAATAACCATTCGAGGGCTATATACTATCCATTTTCACCAAACATAAATCTAATCTATTTGATAAATGGCAAGAATTGAATTTCTGTTATGTTAGTTCAGAAGTGCAACTGCTCAACAAAACTTCAAAATACCAACTGCACAGAGCAACAAAATATTATGCACAAGCCGATGGGTTAGAATATTTATTTTAATGCTGTCAGTGCGGATCCTCAACCCCTCATTGCCAACAAAACATTGTCCATCAAAAACATGATGCCTAGTCTCAAAAACATTAAATTATAATTACACATTATCATAGTCGGTCCCCCTAGAAGCGGACGAATTCTCCAATACATTTCACAGCGCATCATTCACCCACACCGGCGCTTTTAGTATTCACACGGGATAAATGGACCGTGCTTCCATCTGTCGAGACCTCTCTATTCGCCAACAAACCTGAAACGCTGAGTTCTGCATTCATTGCCAGTCGTGCATCCCCGGATACGCGACCCCTGGAATCATCGTTGAGGACAGATTGGGGAGAGCACTCTCTTTCATCCTCACAGCCTCTCAAGTGTTCCTCCTTATCGCTCACCCCGTTCTCATTCGTGCCATATCTGTTGCTATGTTTGATGCTGCTTGGCATGCTCTCTAACCCATGCTGACTGACATGTCTCCTTCTCATAACATGCTTGCTAGTGTTCAGCGCAGTGGGACTCACATCCTGTTCTCTAGTGACGTCATCCTCGCCATTAACGGCATTACCGCTGCTAGCATATTCAATGCTACTGCGATTGTTGCCTTCATCCGAGTCACGTCTACCGATAACCAGTCTCGCGGTATCGTTGGAAATGGGGCTGACGCTGTGGTTGTGCATCGTATTGCCAACATACGTGTCAGCGTGGTCGGCAGAGATTCGTCTTGCTTCACGGCTACCCACGTGATTGCCAACGTCCATAGCAGTCTGGATGATGTGTTTGTCGCAGAGATTTTTACCCAAATCATCGCAGCCCGCCTGCGCAAATTTCTGCGCGGCAGCCACGGCCTCTTCATCACTGCCGTCATTGTTTTCTCTGTGCCTGCCACTGCTGGTGTTATCGCTGTTAGCATTGGTGTTGGTGTTGTTGGTGGTGGTGTTGTTGGTGTTGGTGATGGTGCCGCAGCAGACGCGGTGGTGCTGCTCCCAGTGGCGGTGCTGACAGAACGCGCCACAGTAGCGCGCCGCCCTGCACCCGCTGCACGTCTCGCTCGCCTCGCGACCGCAGTTCAAACACGTCTGCGATAACATCAACAGAAAACGTGAGTAATTTAAACATCCCTTTAATTTAATTTAATGCCTAAAATGATGGCTATAGGCCTGTGCTGGTGACGTGTTCAATATGTCTAATGTCTATTAGTCATGAGTTAAACATGGATGCATGCGGTTTCGCAATAAAATACACGATGCGTTTAACTCTATATCTCTCTATGATATATGATCTCTATGATCGCTCTACGATATTATATGATCTCTATGCCCCACCTCGCTCGAGTCCTCCTGCCGGGCGAGCAGCGCGATGACGTCACGTCGTGTCTGCTGCCGCACTCCCTCCACCGCCACCTCCATCTGACGACGCTCTGCGGCGACGATCTGCGCGGCTTTCAGCTCAGCTGCGCCGACGGCCTTCTGGAGCTCGAGCCTCGCCTGGGTCCGCACCTCCACCAGCATCTCCTCTGCAGAACAAGAAGAAGAAGAATACTGTAAAACATTACATTTTAGCCGAAAGTTATTTTTGAAGTTTGGCCTAATAGAAATCTTGCTGCAGAAATTTTTCGCTTTTTGTTGTTGTTGTTGTTGTTGTTGTTATTGTTGCCAACGACAAGGTTTTTATTTATATCAAACCGATGACATACGATTAGTGAAGTTTATGCTATTTGCATAATCATTAATACATTTTTAAATAGCGAAATAATAAAAATAACGGAGGCCTCTGAGGTGTAGGTTTGGAGGAGAATGAGGTCCCCAGAAGGAAAAGACAATATAATAGCATAATAAATGTGTCATTTGTGTTATACATGGATTATATAATTCATCCATTATTACACAATTAGCTTCTAATTTAAAGTCCCAATTAAATCTTCTAGTTAATTCTAATTTATGCAAGCATGCCGTTTTGTAGCCTATAATCTTATATTTATAAATTATACTATTCGATTATTATTAGCAAATAAGTTTAGATTTTGTTACAATAAGGAAGAATTTGACAGGTAGTTTTAGATGTTTGAGGTAGGCTATGTAGGTAGAAAGTAGATTTGAAGGGCGTCCAGGTAGTTAGGTATTCAGGCAAGATGTGGCAATATATTGCGTCCCAATTTGATTTCAAAGCGCTAAATTTCTACGATTAATTAAACTCCTTCTGACCACAACAATGTAATAAACAATAGTTTAAATGTTGTTCAACTTTTCCTTACCCATACGTCTGGCTGCCTCCGCCACTTGGCTGTCATGCGTGGGCGGAGCGAGATCTTGGCGCGGCTGCAGGATCGACGCGTCCGAGCCGGTCGGCTGAGCCGCTTCTGTCGCCTCGTTGCCGCGCGGACGGCGCGCGTGGCTCTCGAGCACAGAGAGAATGCGCTTGCACTTGTCAACCATTCCCACAATGCACTGCAGCAGCTGGAAGTGAAATATAAGTGAGCTAGTAATAATATCAACCATTCCCACAATGCACTGCAACAGTTTAAACCAAAACGGTAAATTGGTGCCATAAACCAATTTAAGTGACAAACAAATTAAAACTGAAAAATGTAAAGCATACTGACAATAATGAAGTAATTCAGCAACAAAAGATAGATATATTTAGATAACTCAAGTTGTGTTAAGTTCTTTGAGCCCATCTGAAGTCAAAAACAATAGGATAAAAAACAACAAAATGAAGATTCAAAGTATCCATCATTTCTGCTAATGGAAAACTCAATGCAGAAGCTCAAAGTAGGTCTAATTTAGATAATTTTCTTTAAAATAGTGATTATTTAAGTTTTTTATTGTTGGTGTAAATAGGAGCGTGCACTATCATGTACTTACATCATTTACGTACTTCCAGTCCTCTTCCATTCTGCTGAAATGCTGTAGGTAATCCACTGAAATAGAAAAATTATTAAATGATGAACAACTTCTCCAAATATTGAACTCAGCGAAAAGAAGGCAAAAGTTAATATGGTAGATGTGCACGAAAGATTTGCATAGGGTTAGCTTAGAATTGACATCTATCACAATGGCATAGCCTATCAACGATGTAGCAATGGTGCATGGATCACATCAAAAAAGGGACAACAATATGGGACAGTTGGAAATCTTTCAGATGCATGGTCTTGTTACAAGATGCTACAGCAGATTTAGTGTACCTTAAACCTACAGCCATTGCCTTTAAAAAAAGAGCTTTCACGGTTGGTTGTAAAGGACACTTGGCCTATCTTTACATCTGTATTAAGCTCCTGCTCTATGGCATTGTAAAGATATTTGTTATCGTACCGTACTATTTGTCGTATTGTAAGCAACAGTCAAAGTCCGTCACTACAGCTTGTAGAATGAAGGACGTATGGGGATGAAGGGGGAGGGGCTTGGCCCGAGAGCCAAACCAATTACCAACCGTCAACAATTGACTGACCCTTTCATAACCCTTTCACATCCAGTCACAATAATTAACAACTATTACCCATAATACAAATCAACTTCCGTTTTTAGCAAAAAAATGCTTCTTTCTGCGGTATTGTGCAGCTAATGCACGCGCATTCTAGGCTTGTAGTTCTGTGGCAACAGTGTCATAATCTTGTTTTCTTGAAAATAAATGCATAATGAAAAAAATGGATAGGGGTGGTCACACTGTTTAACATGAATCTAGCTCAAGAACCTTCAGAGAGAAAAGAATAAAGACAACGTCTCTTCGAGGATCAAAATTTTAAAATTGCAAGCGAACTCACTGATATCTAGGGGGGCAACTCACTGCTATCGAGGGAGCCGAGCGCCCCGCGTCCCTCCCTTTCAGCGACTCGTTCCTCTGCCCCCCCCTCCCGCCTAGCTCCCCACGCCCCTTTCGCCCCCCCAGCGCGCAGACGCAGCACGTCCTCGAGGCGGATGGGTCCGGTGAGGCCCGGACCGTATGGACTGAGACCCTGCCCCCCATGAATGGGGTCCAGATCTGAGCGCTTGGCTCGCTTATCGTCCAATCTGAAATATTCATGCGCGAAATGGTACAGCATCCCTTTAAATACAACTTTATTTCGCCATAATGGTAGTTGAAACATGCACAGTAAGAAATACGAAAAACAATACATAGGCCATACCATACAAGAATATCAAGGAATCACCCATAACAATTTGGATACTGTATGTCATATTAACTCTATGCCACATCATATGACAATAGCGTTTGAAATGGTTCAGATTATCATATATAGAACGCGAACTGAAGGATATAGAGTTAATCTGCAGCCCAGAGCTCCTCGGGCGTCTTACGACGCGACGCAAAATGGGAAGCGATTTAGCCAACCGAATTCTAATCATCACTGTTATGAAACACAGCCTTCAAATATCACCAACGCGTAGTCGTATTTAAATAATAACAAGAAATAAATTGCTCATATCAAATCATTTACACACAAACTTCTCTGAAAATTCAAAAACAATAGCGCAATAGAAAAATATAACTCTGGCAATTATTTAACAAATAAAAAACCCTACGCTCTAACCTGTCTCTGGAATACGGTCTCTTTCCATTCTTGTTAACGTCCTGAGACGAAGAAGAAGAAGAAGAAGAAGAATGCACCGGAGACAGTTTGATGTTGAGCAACCGTGCGGCGGTGTCCTCGTGTGATTGGCCAGAGTGTGGTGGGGAGTGAAGCCGATTGGTCAGCGTTGGTTGAGAGCGACCTTGAACTTGGAGCTCCTGCTGCAGTAGTGGGAGATTGGCCTGAGACCAAAACAACAGAAAATACTGAATTATGTGCATTATAAACAAATATTTCATATATATTGGGTAAATTCAATTTAATGGCATCATATGTTTCATATATCTAACATATGTCCTTTAGAACATTATTATAAAATATTGATTTATCGCAAAACATCATGTGTTAATATTTTCTTTTCACCCTTGTTCATCAATAAGACACATATGACTAAAATAATATGCCCTATTAGTTGATTAAACATTCAATTTCTTTCTTTCAAAGCATGGCATCAAATTGGTTTTGCTGCACTATAGTGAAGAAAAATGATGAAAAAGGCTTAAAAATAGCGCCATCTTGCAAAATATCGCCATCATGCCAGTCGCAAAGTCACAATGTCGCAAATTGCAAAGTCCCAAAGTCGCAAAGTCACAAAGTCACAAAGTCACAAAATGCATTTTAACTAAAATATCCAACAAGGGGTTAACGTAAGACAAAGTAGTAATGCTCTGCATATTCCCAAGACTAGTATCATGGAGTACAAATATTTTTGCTGTTAGCTGAACACAGATAGCTTTTGTCAGCTAGCAAGCCAGAATAATTCCATTTTTAAAAGAGTGAAAGCCTTGTTAGAAGCTCAAAAAATCAAAACGACTGTATTCTATATTATAGAATGTCATATATGCCACTAATTGAAGAAACCTTGAGGAAGGGAATGACGAAGGGTCGGAGTGGAAAGTTTGTCGACTCGTGGAGTCTCGCATGAAAATCTTCAATGGAAATGTGCGAGTTCTATGAAACCACATAAAAACACATCAATCAATGCCTGTTAATAAAATTTTAACGTTACTTTATATTTTCTTGTCAATTGATTTTTTCATATGTAACTTCAATCGCAACACTAATACAATAATATTTAGCAAAATATTATCAATTTAGCTGAAATTGTTGTTTTTATTCCAACCAATTAATTGATTAAATTTCAAAGAACAAATTTTAAAAATTTAACTTCAACATCACTTCACAAAACAAAAATATATATCACAGCCTGCAGTATTTATGCTTGCAACACCATAAAGCTGAATAAAACATTAAAATGTCACACCTTTATTTTTCATATCTAGGTTCCAACAGATTCCATATTCGCATAAAAAATGAATTGTAGATAACCATAAGAAACAATTGTAAAAAATTAAATTAATTTCCATAAGTCCCTCGGGAACGCAGTACAGAGGGCAAAAATACAATTTTGAGATCGTTTCTGCGTCTAGTGACGTCATTGGCATACTAATAAGATAACGCCGAAGCTCACCACAAGAGCGAGAACAAGCCCGCGCACTTTCTCTCCGATCTCCGGTGAGATGTCAAAGCCGAACTGCTGCAGGGTTGTCAGGAAGCGCTTCAGCTTGCTCAGATGGCGCGCGTTTCCCCCCTCGTCCCCCCCCGTGCCCCCTGCCCCACAGTCTCCGTCCCCTTCCCCAGCGCTCACAGAGCTCTCTGGCGGTGGTGCCGCGGAAGACCCGGAAAACTTGCCGTACGCGCCGGATGGAAAACCTTCATACAAAAAGACGTTGATCATAATACTGTATGAAATAATTTCAGATTTTCTACGAATTCTTGTAGAAGAAACTGTTTGAAAATAAGCATAGGCAGTGGTTTTGCTTCGAAAAGTCAAGCACGACCATTGCAAGCATACTGCCAAATATATCTGTAACGATCATATTCTATTTCAGTTTTCCTCTAATGGGGATATAATGTGGCTACCTCTTTTTTGACAGTCCATTGTCTTCCCATACATCGCTCATATTGCTGATTTAAATATTAGACATTTAAGAGATCAATGTGCACTATAAATAAAATAAAGAACAAAACAAGAAACAACTAGATTTTAAAGAGAGCAACAAGCTATACAAATAAAACAGAAAACACAACAAAAACAACAACAACAAAAACCTGGCAGCTGCTGCAGTCTCCAGGGCGCCGCTGAATCAGATCCCATCGGTTCAGTTTTTAGCGCGGGGGCCGAGCGCGGCGGGGGGGAGGTCAGAGGCGAGTAAACCCGGGTGCGGGGGGGGACCGGGAACGCCTGGGGGAACTCGAGTCGAGCGTGCCGGGGTGAGGCGGAGCTGTGGCCTGAGCCCTCGAGCAGAGCACTGGGAGCGTCGCTTGGGCCTGAAGCAGCACGCAGCAGCGAGCTGAGACCTGGAGCACGCAGTGATTGAGTCTAAATACCAGTCTCTGACATTGAGAAAGAGGTGGAGGGGACTCTCCAATTTTTAACATTTTCCAGCTTCAGGTTACAACTGATGCTGATATATGAATATTCAAAAAGAGAATTTCTGTCATTTTGAGAACTTCTGTCCATAGCAATGATCTATCTCACTTATTGTTATCCTATATCAACATCAAACTTTATCAACATCTCCACAGCAGGTGTAACGGAGATCAAGATCATTGTTACCTTAATTCCACAAAATCAAAGCCCATTATGAATTGTAAGGACAGTATTTTGAGCGAAATTTGCTTTCATGAGCATCTAGATACATATGATATGGCAAAGAAAATATAATTCTACGAGAAATGTCTTTTTATTATTAAAATAAAAACATTAACTGAAGCCCTTACTTACGGGACATATATCTCTCCATCATATCTCAAGGAAACTACTTAGTTTAAATTATAAATGATCTGTTTAAACATTTTGTTGTTCTTATCTATGGGCCTACAGCGAGTTGACCCTTAAATAACTGCCAGTACCTCCAACGAGATGATTGACAGAAAGCAGAGACGACATCTTGGCCTGGAAGTCGTCCAAATTTGAACTGGAGGCCTTTGGACTGGACGCCATCTTGATTCTTGTCAGTGAAGGCATACCGCTGACATCACGCTGATCTGCATCAACAAGCAGCTTTACTTTACAACTAGTCAACAACCCCTCATGGGTTACATTACGCATGATTACATTATGCATGGTTACATTACGCACGGTTACATTACGCACGGTTACATTACGCATGATTACATTACGAATGATTACATTACGCATGATTACATTACGCATGATTACATTACGCATGATTACATTACAGGCAACTTGAATATATCCAAATATAAGTAGTTAAAGTGATTCCTGAAATAAACTCTCTTTGTTTATAGATTGGCAACCTAAGCCAAATTCCAAAGCCTAACCTATATCTTATGTAATACAGTAATGATTTACATTGTACGTAAACAAAGTTTAATAATATCTTCCCAGCGTACATGTATCTAGTGTCAAACCATCAGTGCTTCAATTAGACAAGGGATATTTTTCGAAAACAATACTCACGTGCAATGACTTAATTTACACACAGTGCGACCATAAAAACCTTTTGCTGTTTGTCAGTGTTTTCACAGTGCCCTTATTGCACTTAAACTGCTAATTTTCAAATGCTCGCTATATTTAATCCAAAATCGACGGGCATCAGTGTTCTTTATACAACAATGTCATTTACAACATGAAGCAATTTGATTGCCTATAAAACGTTAAGCGTTAGTTTTTTGTGTCACATCTGCTTGCATAATGGATTCAGTGAAGGCTCGGGATGTCAGCAGAATCATGTGCGTTGAATTAACAAACGCAGAGCCCTCAATGATGTGTGAGCTCATGAAGCAAGGGATACCACTCGGTTTAAATCAAAGCGGGTTAATTCGACAAAAACCATTGTCGTTCGGGCTCGTCCGATCTAGCCAAGCCTAAATTCATTGACAACCGACACTATATAGAAGCAGCAGCTGCTGCTGCAACATTATACAGAGGAGGAAACAGATTTTGAAAACTGAAGGGTCCGTGAATCGGATTAGCCCGAATATTAAATTTATTTACAATGCTCTGCGAATGGGTCCACGTTTCGGATAAAATTGAAGACAGAGTAAAATATAAGAATCTGTGCTATCCCATATCATAAGTCTAGGCTACAATATATTAATAGATTAACGAATTTGAGAAGGAGACACGAATGGAAAATAAACTCAAATCAGCAGAAGTCTCTACGCAGCAGTTAAATATTGCGATACATAAACGTAAGTTAACATGTGTAATGGAAAATAAAAATTAAAATATAGAGTCATAAGGAGATGCTTAATACTTTCAAACCAAAACCAAAGTGCACGAGCAGTGGGCCAGCCTTCCCACTTCACGAGCACGCTACCGGTTAGACGCCTACACCGTAATTTGTCAAAGCAACAAACTTAACTAAATTTAAAATGAAATAAGAATTATTATTACTGCATTATATGTACCTGTAATTTGAATACTTAAAAGAAAATTAACCACTAATTCTGTCATATTACAAGCGCTTTTGATTCACACAAGCCACTACCATTTCACAGTAGCGACTCCAGTCATCTCCCCCCCGCCCCCCCCCCCCCCCCGCCCCACCCAGTTCAATGCGACTCATGAGCCTCAGACCCTTTCACACAAACTCAATTTACCGCGATTCAATTTTTTACTCTTCCACTCGATTTAATTTAATAAATTCAATTTATCCCGGTCCTAACGCCCCCCAGCCCCCTTGACCCTTTCACGGCCAGTGCTGTCCCGCTAGTCGAGCTACAGAGCATATGGCCAGATCACAATGCTGCGCTCTCCCCACCACTCGGGACACTTGTCAGTAATCCGAGCGGACCATCTGGACAATACGCTCGACCCTCTTCCATTATCTCGAGCGAACAGAGGAAAGAAACCAATGTACCTGCGCTCCGCTCACTCGCCAGATGACTGGAGGTGAGGGGGGTGGCGGGGGTGACTACCCTCCACCCCGCGCCCCGCTCAGGGTCCTGGCCTCGACATCTGGCGAGGATCGTCAAGGGTACGAGGACAATGGAAAGAGGGGCAAATTGGTCAATGGGACCGGCTGGTGACCGAGACGAGAGGCGTGGCGGGGGAATCCACTCAGCGCGCTAATTAAACAAGGGAAGGTGTTTGTGTGTGGGGAGGATGGGAAGTGGGGTCTTCATTTTACTGATCTTTTGTTGATAGTGTTTATGGCATATGCATGTATTAGTGGTATTTATATTCGGAAAGAGTTAGAATTATGGAAAATTGGGATTCACATGTATTTATCCATTTCATCACATAACTTGATATAACACTTCGACAATTGACAAAAGATAGTTTAAATAACCGCTTCGACCACAGAATCCCTGTTGTAAGGGTGAGCCATAAAGTCAATCGGATTCCTCGCGGCAAATGAGCAGAAATATCTGCAGTAGTGAGCAACAGGGCCTTTGAGTCTATGATGTAAGCCCCTACTAATCCAATACAGAATTCTCTGTTCACCATTTTATCAAAAATCGAAATGAACCACACTTTCAAACTCACTTACAACAGAACACTTGGCACTGCACAGTGAGCGATGCAGTTGATAGCCAATAATAGAGGCCTACTATAGCGTTAAGCTACAATTGATACAGTACAGGCTGACGCAGTGTAGTGTTTTGATTACAAGACTGATTTAGTCTCGATGCAATATTCAGTTTTTACTATTACACAATCATTTTATCCCTGGCGGCATCTGTCAGCTGCAGCTGATAATTATATTTATCTTCATGTATTATAATAGCAGAGAAAAGTTTGTTTACACCTAAGCCAAACCCAACTTTATACACTCGTTGGGTGGTTAGAAGATGGGATTGCGTAGATGGGATTGCGTAGATGGGATTGCGTAGATGGGATTGCGTAGATGGGATTGCGTAGATGGGATTGCGTAGATGGG